>BMAO01014717.1:0-26586 GCA_019973975.1 Trichonephila clavata | reverse complement strand
TCGTGTCAACCAAGTCGACGAAATCGCCATAAAAATCATTACAAAGAGAAAAATAGATTATCACATTTGCTGAATTGGTATTACTTTCGATTAGACACAATTCAATGTGAATGGCCACCTTATGTCCCATATAAACCTCGTGACAACTTTTTTTATGCTTTTAACGATGGAAAAAAGAGAGGTGTTATTACAGCCAAAAACTCATATACAAAGACTCCATTGATTTCAGGAAATGATACTTGTTTCTCTATATCGCTTGACACGGTCGAATTAAGGCAAGTAAGGTACAGATCTTAAGAAAATTCAATTTCTACTTCCTCCCACGATTCCATTTCCACCCCGAACTTATTCTATCGCAGTTTCCTTTCTCGTTTGCTGCACCCCCTACCCTCAGTCCCAAGGGGCCACCATAAAGGTTCTAAGTACATAACCCCAGGAGATGGGTATGTATCCTTCCTTATTAATATAATATCACGCTGACCAGCAGATGCTTGGTAAATACGATTTGCTTTTGCGGTTATTTTGTGACCCGAGCACCTCGCTGATTGGTTCTTCTTCTCATTTACTGCACCGCTATTGGATTTCCTTCGCCGACTTAACTCTCAGGTTGGTTTCGAAACTGCTAGCTTCAGGTACTTCCTTTCTTTCTCTTTTTCTGAAAATGGTATTTTTAGCTGGATTCATTGCGAGGAGAAAGGTAGGCGTTAAAAATAATAAAGGTAGAAGATTGTTATTTGAAACATTGATTCGGTTTTCAAAGAACAAGAAACTTCTTTCAAGAAAAGAATGGTCCTCTTTCTTTTCTTTTACTCTTTTTCGTTCAAAGAATGGATTGCTTATGTTCACACACAAATCGTTCTTTTTTTGTTGTTCTTTTCTTCTTTTTTTTTGTTGTCTCCAAGCGTTGATATAACCGAAATCTTGTATCTAAGACATTCGCAAAATTGAAAGTCTTAGACTGGTTTAGAAATAAGAGCTTATATATATATATATATATATATATATAGTTTTCTTGTCGAATTACTTTATTTTTCTGTTCAAACAAGATGATTGAGGCTCTCAAATCTACCAAGAACATGTGTAAAAATTGTACTTTTTTGAAAAATATGATTTTTCAAATATCGTGTGGCTTTTTTTTTTATAAAAAATCAAAACTTGATATTTTCCTTCAGATAAGGTTGTTTGAAAAAAAATCAATCTAAACACTGGTTCTGGTGCAAAAGCATAGTCAAAAAACATTTTCGACTTTCATTTTAAAAGTGTTTAAACTTGTTTATAATTACTTTCACTCTACCTTAGGTAACTCTATAATTTTTCTCTTTTAAATGTATAGAATTTTTCTTTTTTGTATGCAAAGTTCCAAAATTTATTGCAAGTTATCAAAGAAAGACCAATCTTAGCGTCAACACATGGTCGCATTTAATGTGAACAATATCTCGATTTTTATCATGTAATAAGGAAAGAATAATTATCACTTCTTATATCGATAAAAATTCAGCTTAAAATTAATAAGAATTTATAAATCATTTTTAAACACCTTTTATCATATTTTACATACAAACTTATTCTGAATAAAGATTTATGAAATGTTTACAAAAGAACCAAATACTAGTTTTTGAAATAAAATCTGAAATTTTATTTCTGTTGGTGCAAGTAAAAGCAAAAACATTTGAGAAATACCGACATAAGTAAAATCAAATACTTAATACAAGTGTCATTGTACCTTCTTTATGAGTATAATGCTAATTTGGATTTTCAAATGAGCATTTTTTCCTAGCCAATTGACAAAGTATTTACATGAATGCATCCTCCTCAATAATGCATTCAAAATAAAGCCAATTTCATCCTTCGCTCTATTATTGGCGACGTACTTGGCGATTAATCGGTTTGAAAATTCCAGCAACCCTACTGGAAACTTAGAATTGTAATAGAGATGATCGCTTGTGACTTCAAACAGAGTAAGACTCTTTTTTTATCTCCTTTCTCACTCTCGAAAACCACCCGCATCAGAAAGAGATGAGCGAGAAAGAGAGAGAGAGCAAAAATAAAAAAAGAGGGAAAAATCCCCAACGAATATCATAACAACGCCAGAAGAAAAATATTGGAAAATAAAAGCAAAAAAAAAAAATGTTGAGGGGTGAAGAAAAAGTCATTTTCGATCAAAAGTCATCAAACTCTGGGAACATAATTCCGTCGATGAAGTAGGAAAAATGCAGTCACATTTCTACAGGGATTTTTACGGCAAAGAGAAGGGGAAAAAAAGGGAAGAAACCACTACGAGAACATTTCGGGAGAGCGGAAGCTTTTATGAATGCATTACGGGTGTCAATCATGGGTCTCCCACAAAGTGGAAAGGAAGAGATGGAAAAAAAAAGAGTTACATTTCTCAAATCGATATTAAAATTTCCAACTGATGAGAAGTAAAACTTTTACATTTTGGAGAGTAAAAAAAAAAAGGTTTCTTTTCCGCAGGAAGAAGTTTCTGTCAAAATTTTCAAATGCATAATTTACAGGAATCACGAAGGAGGTGTGATGTATACCGCCACTAAGAAAGAAAGATAAAAGGTAGTTGCCGTCATCCAGGATGCAAATGCATGGATGAAATAAATCTTTTAATCCTACTATATATCAGTAGTGCATTTACACTTTAGATCGACTATACATCGGAGGATCCAAGGCTTTGGCTCGTACAAAAAATAGTTTATTTCATCATAAACTAAAAAAAAAATGTATTATTCTAAAGTGGGTGAGTTTTTATCAACAAAAAAAGCAACAACGCGAAGCCCTAGACAAGTGATAAGGACGACACCAGAGCAGGTACCCCTCTATAAACTTCGACACCACGACAAAGAGAGGACTTTGAGCCTCGACGGATTTAATGTGCACTAATTTCTACACACGGCGGGTTTCCAGTGACAGAGTGAGTGAGTGAATATTAACGTCGCACTGTTCAGCTACACAAGGGCTTTAGGCAACGGACCTCGTAATTTTGAACCATGGTCAAGTGACAAGGACGACACCTGAGCTGGCACCCCCCTCTCCTAACTATCACACCAATGGGAGGACGCTTGAGCTCTCGACTGATTTAACGTGCATCGTTTCCCTACACGGCGGGTCTTTAGTGGTACTGGGGTCGAACTCATGGCATGCCTGTCATTATTCGATACCTTGACCACTTAGCTACCGCGGCCTGGGTTTTCAGTTACACTAAGGCTTGAGACACCAAAGCTACGAGATCGTTACCAAAACCACAAGACTACCACTGCCCCACTCATGATTCTAAAACTAATGCTGATGTTTAAATAAGTATTTATTTATTTAATGTATGCAAGTAAATTTTAAACCTTATTTTTATGGCTAATACAGATAAAACTCGTTCGATGGACTGCAAAATTTGGAAATTTAGCAAACCAATATTCCTTCCAAACTTATAAAAATGAAGCAATAAAAATGTTGGATACCAAATAAAATGGTCGGAATCAAAGTTTTTCATCTGGTGATGAATCTAATTCCAAGATATTTGGACTTCTAAATATGCAACAATGTTAATTTAAGCTAAAAAAAAAATCTATACATTTATTTTTTATTCCTCTTGCTAACGTCAGAGTTTCTACCTCTTGCATATAGTAATGATTTATAAGAATTCACAGAAAATCAATGTTCCTTCAAAGCAAAAAACTTTCAGGACGATTTAAAAATAAATAAATAAAAAATCTCATAAGCAGCTTTTTGTTCAACCCAAACTTTATATACATATCCACTGTACCCTAAAAAATCTATCAGAAATCAACTGGATTTTTCTTGTAAAATTTATTGAAAGTTCGTGATAGTATGGGTCGTTGATATAATACTATTCTTAATTCCTTACGCATTGGCGCACACAAGGGGGGTTCTACGAGTCCGGAACCCCCTTCAGATCTTGATTTTGGTTTCGATTGAGGGTAACCCTATGTACATAGCATGTAAAATTTAAGTACTTGTTATTACCAATTTATTTTTATAATTCAATAATTCACTTTTTACTCTTTTTTGTTCCCAAAATCGACCAAATCAAAAGAATATGTTTGGCTGTGTATTGAGGTATGATACGAGAATGGTGGATTTTCGATCTTGGATCCCCCTCCCATTCCCTTTTTGAAATTTTTTTATGTGCACTACTGTCCTCAGAACATCACCTAGGACTTTTAAGGCCAATTAAAATTGTCAATTAGGCAACGTCTCTTATTTCAGGTAAGTATTTGTAAGGGAATAAATACAGTGTTTAATTTTTTACCCACCATTTCATCATTTGCTGTCGCAACACAGATGAGTGATTTTATGGGGATACGAAAAAATGTATCACTTAATTTTGACTAGTAATTTATATCATATTTTTGGTATTACCTCAAGTAATCCACACTACTACTTATACCCGAGGGTCGCATGTGGCCCACATTGAATAATTTTGCCGCCCTCGAGATTCATTTCAACCGTACAAAATGCGATAATTTTTGGCAACATTTTTGTTTTTAGTGTTTTTTAACAAATAAATCCCCCCCCCCCATAACTGTTTCTATTTTATCACGTTTGCTTGTGTTACTGCAAATCTTTTTTTTTTTTAAATGAAATTTAATCAAGCATAAATCACGCTCAAACTGAATGGACGAAAACCTGCAGCATCAAATTGTGATGCTTAAATACACGCAATGAGATCGATCGACTTGCAATAACTAAGTGAAAGAGTTGAGAAACAAATATCTCATTAATTTAATAATTTAAACGCTATTTTATCATATTATTATTATTATTATTAATATATTATCTATGGTTGCATACAGGAAAAACAATAAAAAATGTAATGATATATCAATTTGCTTTAAATCCCCCCCTCAATAAATGTGGGTCCAAATCTAATATAAAGATGTACATTTTTATATGAGGCCAGTCCGAGGGATTCTAATGTTTTTACGAAGTCATCCACCAGGTCATTTGGGTTGGGCACCCCTGATTTACACGGACCCCCTTACTTACGATATGTAAAAACTACCAAAGACAGTTCGATTTCAGTCATACAACAATGCAACTTTAAACCAAAATCTTATTCAAAAATTTCTTCTTTACTCATTTCAGAACTCAAGTGGAATCCTATGAGCATTGTACCGAAATCATTTCCCCATTAAGGCAAGGCAAGTTCTGCGGAAACTCCAGGAAGTAAAAATAAAACCCCCGCATCTGTGGCCCGTCCTTTTAAGAGTACAGCATGCATGCCTAATGACCAAAGTTTTCGCATAAAGCGCGCCCAGACCAAAAGAAGAACAACCACCAGAGAGGAAAAAAAAAAAAAGATCCTCTCACAATCTTTTGCCGAAGTGGCCTGGAAAGATTAATTATCACTGGGAGTCGGAACCAAAGCTTGATGAGTTCCTTGGGGACCTAAGAAGTACGAAAGCGTGTTCTGGGCAAGATAAAGCGTCTGGGTCCATCCGGGTGGGTCCGTCTTCCACCCCTCCTCTTAAGGGGAGGGGGAGAGAACAGTATCTTTTAATCTGTCCGGTTTGGTCTTTTGTATCTAATTTTGTTTCTCTTTTTTAGGTATTTGTGGGAGATAGGAATGGTAATAATGGGGAATATCGATGTCGAAGTGGGATAGGGTTGGGGTAATAATCAAGATCGATGCACATGTATACATTTGGGAAGGAAAGGCAACGTAAAAGGAGTATGTAAGTTTTTAATGGATTCCAGAGAATTCTATACTGATTAGGATAAACTAATTCCCTTGTTAATATGTTTTATGAGTCTCTTGAGAATAAGTTTTATGAAATTTGTATGCACAAAGCCCTTTTTTCCCTTTGTGTGAAACTCTGTAGATAAATATACCATATACAGTCGACTCTCGATAATTCAAACTTTCGATAATACGAACCTCTCGCTAATTCGAAGTACGTATATGCTCAGTCCCTAGAAAAACTCTTGATATTTCGAACTAAAACAATACGTTTAGGTACACTCAATAAAATCTGAGGCTAGCTAGATTACAACACGTCATAATTCGAAGTTATACAACTCTCGACAATTCGAACACTCACTATCATGTACAGTCCAGTAGCAAACAGGTTAGAGCTTACAATTTTTGTGTTGTTTTAACCCCTTTGATGACCATCTGTTTGCTACCCATTCTTAGTCTTTTTCGGTTCCTCCAGCCAAAGGATTCTTTTATTGTTTTCCTTCTTTAAATGGACAATAGAACAACCGCACTTCTTGTCAGCCATCCTTATCTTATAATACGTGGCCATACTACACATGTGTTCAAAAAGGTTGGTCCGCTATTGGGAAGAAGAGATGCATAGGATTGTGTATGAATGTATTGTGCATGTATTATTTTAATACATGACTTTTAACTTCTATATAATATTTATACTGTACAATATGTACTTTTTAAAAATACTTTAAAATAATTTTGCGCATATGTACAATTGTTGTTTTATTATATAGTTTCAAATTTAAATGTGTTAGAAAAAAAATTTCTTTTCGTGTATTTTGGGAGTTTATTTTTACCCTCTTGATAATTCGAAGTTTTTCATTGGTCCCTCGAACTTCGAATTATCGAGAGTCGACTGTATTTCTGAATACAAGCCGATCTGTGTTTAACCCGGAGTACGATTTACCTATAAATGTTCACTCAAATTTCGAAATCCATATAAAAACCAAATTGAAGAAAAAAAAAACGTTTTCAGTAATTTTCAATCATGTTACCATGAGGGCGGAAAGCGAGTAACGAGTAAAGTAAACACCAATGGTGATGGTTTTAGTTCTGTTAGCCCTATATGAAGCTAATAATTTTTTTTCACTCATCTCACAACTTGTACAATATCTGAGATAGTTATACTTTTTGCGTAATTTTTTTGTTTGGAAAATTAATGGAAAGATAAATTCGTATACGACACGTGATCGTTGACCTGTTTCATGCTCTGGAGGATTTACTCGTCGCATGATGGTCTTATGCATTCAAGCATCCCAATGAGTAAATGTAAATTTTACAAAAAATTCAGCAACTCGAATTTTGATACACCAGATCATGTTATTCTATATGACCGGCCTTTTATGTTGTGACGGATCTATCCGCGACTATATTAATACCTAGGGGACTCTTCTGGGGACAATATTTTTATTCAACCAACTTTCACCGACCAAGAAAGCGTGATTATGTAAATGAAGTATATTATATTAATTCTGTTTTCGCGAGTTTGGGATTGGCAAGTAGGAGTTAATAAAGAGTTTACGAGTTAGTTTGTTAGTTGAAGATTGAAGGATAGTGGAATTATTAAGAGGTCTTGGAGTTGTCCAGGAAAACGGATTACGGAGAGTGGATCCGAAGACATTGATCAAATTCCGATAAAGATCTCCTGCAAGATTCCTGTGTAGGATCCGCTGCATAAAAAGTACAGGTATCGTGAGCTTGTTTAATTGGAAATTAGCTTATTAGTGTGCGACGTAGTTTATATTGAGCGTATTTAAGCTATCGTAGATTCAGTTGAGGGTCCGTAGTATTATCCCCGTGTTAGTGAATCTCACCTCCGCGCTCTACTATTTGATCGCCTATCTTGATTAGACTGTTATTGTGTCTGATTGATATTTTGGTAACAATAAATTAATTAGATTGAAATCATGTCTGTTGATCATTCGATTTCTTCCACATAGCTAGCCGGGTTTGCGGGTAGACAAGGGGTTTCAGAGGCCAGCAGGAACCGACAGGTATTAGAATGTTAAACCAGGCTTATAAAACTCGAGTTGGGAATTCAACATTTCCGGGCAGGACTAAAAATCTTACTGTCTTAATTATTTTTTATCACTATGTACTTTCAAATGATATTGAAAATTCCTTAAAAACATGAGATAGAATTCTAATGACTCTTTTTCAGATACAGTAGATATCGATATAATGTGTATCTTGTTTCGGAATCCGTCAAACTGAAAATTTATTGATAATGAAATAAGTCACAGATGAGTATTGCAACAATGCAACAGCACTCTCCTAATGGTATATATTCTTTCTCAAATGTAAATTATCACGTGTCTCTTTTCCTCTCGGGAATGAATGTTTCCACTTTTCCGTGTAAGAATGAGATTATATGGTACATTTTTTAGAAAGTGGACAGCTTCTGTTTAGCAAATCATTCAATGAGAGATGTACATCGTTAGTATCAGCAAATGAAACTTATGACAATTACGCAGATTCGTCATTATTCAAGCCTCCATGTCTAGAGAGACCGATTTTACAGCTTTGAGCCGTTATAGGCAGAGTTTGGTCTACTTGTCTTAGTTTAACCTTTTCCCCATTCCCTCTTTAAAGCTTTCTGGCGATCCATTCTCCCGAAGTTAAAATTAATAATAATATTTATTGCAATAATCTAATAACTGGTTGGAAAGGAATTTTTTTTCAGCCTAGTTATTGAAGGCGCAGCTCATCGTAAGTCTTCGTAAGTCATCGTATAAGTAATTCAAATCATATGCAACAACCAAGGACAAAAACTGCTGATTGATGATGATTTAGAGGTATATGATTTGCAACTCTTTAACTATTTAATCAGTCTTAACAGTATTTTCCTGCGATAAAATGAATTCATACACCAAAAAGTGGACCCAGAACTCCTTTCGTCGTTTCCAGTCCATCGAATTTTGTCCAACGATCTCATTATTCCATAAGATCGACATTGGACAAATCGAGATTCATATTTAAGCCCCACTGGATTCCTTACTAGATCACAATTAAATGACATAAATTAAAGAGTCATGCATACATTAAAACTCCCTTTATAAGTTTCCATACCGTCGTACGAACTATGTCGGAAAATCGCAAGATGTATCAAACGTATAACAGCCTGACTACAAGTATTTAACATTAATAATCCTCAAATAATTAAGGAAATTGCGGGTCACTATTCCCTTATCTAGACCAGTGATGGATAAATATGGCTGAATGGTCTTAATTTAAGGCACACTGTGAAGCAATGCAAGAACTACTGGTGCCGGACCTCGTAATTTCCCCCCAAGGTCAAATCACGAACACGACACCTGAGCATCCTCTCTCCGAAGATACACACACTCCAATAGGAGAAATTGGTTCTCGACAGATCTAACGTGCATCGGCTCCCCAACACGGAGGGTCTTGAGTGACTCTTAGTTTCGAACATGTGATACGACAGTTCATAGAATTCCAGTCCAAGACAGTCCATAGGCCACGAGTTTGCGACCATGACCACTCGGTTAATATGACCACTGGTAAATATGTAAAGAGTAGTAAAAACAAATGTCCGACCAATGTAATTTTTTGAACATTGCAGTAAAGATGAGAATAGTGTATTTTGGAGGCTTTTTAACATTAATACTATAATCAAATCTTTGACTCTTTGCAATCTTTTTTTAAAAATTTTTGTGAAGCTTAAATTAAAAAAAAAGTAAAACGCATATTTTATAATTTTACGCGTGTTTATTAGGGTGGATTCCATCGTCTGCACTCGCAAATTTCTTTCTAATTAATTTCTTTCAAAATTCCCATAACCATAGTTTGCATATGCAAATATTTTGCGAATTTCTACGAAAATGTTTGCATGTGTCGAAAACGATACGACCTTTAAATGAATCTTTTTAAATATTAAATTTGAAAATTACTATACCATTGTTTGTAAACATTCGAAGTGTCAAATAGAGCCTCTAAATGGGCATTAGTTTGTTTATATCACTGGTCTAGTGATCAACTCTCTTTACAATCAAGATGAGCAGTGTTTGGAAAAAGAATATACCAAATTCTTGATACATTTTTGTCACAAAAAAGCTTCCATTCTTCTTTAGATTTGAAAACATAATACAAATGGATAATATTTCCATGCCGGCTTGCTTTCTTTTTCTACGAAAGATAAATCACAGTATATTCCTATTTAGCAAAACTCTTCCACGCTGTAATGTTAATGTAAAAATAAATTATAATAACGATGCCCAAAAGTATCTTATTTTGCGCATACTGTGCGCTCTAATTCCCTCTTCTGTTGTTGTGCGTCAATTAATTACGTAATGATGGATGGTCAGATAAGAAAGGGTAGGGCACATCGAGTACATTAAGCGCTATAAATGGTTCTCAAAAGAGGCTAATACAAGAATGCAGACTCAGGGAAAGAGAGTTTCTTAATTGGACCTTAATGATGTTAAAGAGGTGAGAGGGGTCGAAGGGGTAAGAATATTTAATCACCGTTCCAGAGGGGTTGCTGAAAATTTTTAGAATAAATGTGGAAATTTATGTAGAGTTGGTGTGAAAAATTATTCTGAAGGAAGTTTCTTTGTCTAGAGCTTTGTTTAGGAAATGTCTGAGTGTGGGGGACGGAGGGAGATGCGTAAGTTATGCCCTCTCACCGAAAATATCGTTCCTTCTTGCAGCCAGGATGTTATTTTATGGTAGTTTGAATTTTTTAATTGATGAAGTTAAGTACGAGGTGATTTAATTTTACAGGAAAATTTTCGTCTTTTATTTAAAAATCACTACAGCGATGCATTTTATCAATCTTTCTTGAGCGCGAGTGTTTTGAATTATTATGTGTTCAAACTGGCGTTTTAGATGTTAAAAACTATGCACGGAATTAGTTAACGAGCAAAATGATGTGCATGAGTGGAGCTTAAGGTATCCTACTACCCTAAAATTGTGAAGTTTCCCAAAAAATGACAATTTTTTCATGATTTTATTTTGTATTTCATCTTATTGGCTTTATAAAAATACCAAGCTTTTTATTTTCTGTTCACTAGAACAAAAACTACAAGTGTTTTAGTAAAAGCAGATGCCTTTACTTTAAGCAAGATGAAATATATACTTTAAAACGCGTTTTACTCGAATTTTTTTTAAAATGCTCAAACAGGGTCGGCGATTGCTCAAAAGTTTTGAAAATAATTAACTGAAATTTCTGTGTGTATGTTTTGTACAATAGTGGGAGTGATTTAACCTTCAGATTTATCAATCACTGTTTTGTTACAAAATTTACAGATCACTGCTTTTTTTAAAATCAATTTCACATAATAACTAAGATAAAGTGCTCTAGTTTTTGTAAAAAATAAAATATTTTTTATCCCAAAGGTCATCTCAAAAATGAATAACATAGCATCACATCAGAATTAAAAAATTGAAAATTTGTTCTCAAACTTTTGGTACAGAATGGACCCTGTTTATGTTATTTTTTTGTCAATTTTTACCCATTTTTTCCATTTTAGTAATAATAATTTCTTTTCCTCTTCTTAATTTAAGCATATTTTTCTTAAAATGTACCAAGCAAATCTAAAAAGAACAACAACAAAAAAATCCCTATATCTCCATTTTTTTAAAGTTGTCACAAGTAGTCGTATACCTTAAACTCTCCCTTAATTCTTGTCATTGTTATGGATATGGACTTTAGTGAAATAATAATTTTTTACTTTATTTTTAAGACTTTGAGTTTAAACATGTAAGCAAAACCAATAAAATAAAATCACTCAATCTTTATAAATAAATATTCAAATTAGTTATAGACGGGAGTCGAGTATTATGGAATACAATTCACATTTCTAAAAATAACTTTTCTGCTTTTTGATAAAAATCTACAAAATAATCATGGATACATACTGCAAAAGTTCATAAGGAACTATTACTAGTCAAAAAGAATAATACTTATTTTAGAGTTATAAAAAAGTAGTTTTTTTTTAAAAAAAATGATAAATAGAGGGTAATCTGAAATAGTTGTTTTAAGCTATTTGAAAACTAATTAATATTTCATAAAATGAAGTTATTTTTAACTTTTAAAGTCAAAGTCCATTACAGATGATCCATTAGAGTAAAATTATTCATTGCTGCTAATACTGGAGTCACATCTCCATGTCAAGAAGTTCGGTCTGTTGTCAAGAGGTTCCTCTGCTTCCTTCTTTTTGTCCTTTTTTTTAGCTTATCCTCTATCGCTTTTTCTTATATGAGAAGTACGTTATTATAGAAGATCCAGTTTCCTGTCTGTTTTATATGTTTTGTTTTCATTCCAATGAAGTCAACTTTTAAAAAAAATGTTATTTTGTTTTAAATGAGGTTATATTACTATTTATATAATTAATAACTATTTTTTAGCTATCAATATTGTATTCCAAACTCATTTTTAACTTTATTTTTATTCAGTATATTTTGTCGGGTCATATGGAAAACTATACTTTTACGTCGGGTGTTATGGAATACTAGGTATTCTATAATATCCGACACTCTATCTTGGAAAATGAACCTTTAAGCTGAAAGACAAAAAATGGTCAGCTAAAGAACGACCACAGTATTATTAACTACAATTCTTTAAGTGCACATTATGCTTAACTTCAGTGATCAAGTCTCATGTTAGCAAGTAAAAATATTTGAAAACTTGCCTTCAAAAACTTTTGAAAATCGCAAAACACACTTTGTTTTTGCAGCGAGTCGTACGGCAACAAGCGGTCAACCCCTCACTGCAGTACATCATGGAAGGATTTCTTCTGCAGTTCAGTGTTTCCCCTTGCAATAGCAGCTACAAACAGAGCCAAAAAACCTCGGTATTCCATATTACTCCTCTATTCTATAATACTCGACTTTCCTCTATTTCTAAATGATAATGTCTGGAGTTCACTCACGTGAAAAATACATTACACGTGTCCTATTTACGCATGTGTCAACCGAGTCAATGAAATACCAAAATCGAAGTAAAATATACAAAAAAAGAGGATCTATTTATTTATTTAAATACAAATAAACTGTACCAGTGGCATTGAAAATGTTGAAATAAATCAAATAACTAAGATTTATAGTTGTTTGATAAAACAATGGTAATACGTAAATTATTTTGCAATCTTGTTTGGTGGAATACAGTTTTTATTATTTTGATATTGTTTTCATAACTATTTTGATATTGTTATAATTGTATTTTATGTAAAACAGTTAAATTATATGGTTCCACGATATTTAATTCTTAACACAATATATAATTTTGAATATTTATTGTTCATTTCCTTCAATTTATTTTCCGCACTACACTTTATAGAATCATTAATTATTAATAAGAGAGAGATAGACTCAACATTTCTTCTCGTAGATCTTGAAAAGTCTTCACAACCTTTGATTTAGTTGTTGAAAGATTGATCAATTTCGCATATCATGTCAATTATCATGCGTCTAAATGTGGCTCAAAATTTTGATATTTACATTCAAATAACCACGATGCATTCTTAAGACCACATTAATCCAGTTAAATCCAGTACACACTAATGTGAGTGCCGTGAATAGATGTTCAAACGAAAAAATAAAATATTTGGCTTAAGCGTAATAATTTTATTCACGTGGAAAGAATACGAAGTATATGAATTGAAGTATATGAAGTATTCAAATTGATTAATATTACCCTCGCTGAAAAGGTCTACTTAAACAAATTTTGCTATATAACAGACAACAACATACAATATATAAACAATATATATAAACAAAATATAACAAAAAAATCCTAACACCAAGAAAAAGTTATTATAGAGCAGCGAAATTTCATATATAAGTTTCTCTAGGTACCCTATTTAAATGTTTAACATTCAAGATCTCAGATTATAATGTAAGCATGAGAAAAGCCATTTCAAATGAGAAATGATGGTACATTAATAACCGGTATAACCACCAGAATTTTGAATGCAAACATGCATGCATTATGACATACAGGTACTGGATGTCACAGTTTGTGGAATGGAGTTTCATGCCTGTTGCACTTGATGGGTCAATACGGAAACTATTAATGCTAGTTGTAGATGAGCCTGGAGTTGCTGTTCAATGATGTAACATTCGTTTTCGATTTCAGAAAGACTTGGCAATCTAGTAAGCCAAGACAACAAGCCGACAAACTACTAGGGCTATAATTATGCTCCCAGTTCGAAATTTGAATCGACGTCATCTTTCAGATGCATAAACACGCCTGCTAAATTATTTTTTATTTAGTACAATTTTTTCTTTTCGTGTTGAATTTTTTCCAGTTGTGTAATTCGTGAAAAATGAATTAAAAATCTGTCATTTTTTTATTTCAAAATGTATGTATATTTTTGTTTCTTAAAAGCAAAATGTACACCTACCGTGAAATGAAGAATGTGAAATGTCTCTTTATATCATTGTAGTAGTCAGTCTGAAACAAAATGAAAAATAAATTAAACATTCATTGTAACACATAAAATTATTATTACAACATTATTACAACAAAACTACATTATTTACAACAAAACTACATTGTCCATTAGAATGGAAAAATGTATCTTTAGCTAAGACGATCAGTGGGAATGGCCTTCAATTTAGTTATACATTTATATTTGTATTTGGGTTTAGTGAATATAATATCAATGAAAAAAACTAACAAATAACCGCTGTAATCATCGTTAATTGGACCGGTGGTTAAAGAAAGAAAAACAGTTTTTCGTCGCAAATTCGTTTCACCGTAGCGGGTTCTTTTTCTGACTCCTTCTCGGTTAGAAAATTTTGACCGGACTGAAAAATCGGTTAGATTTAACAACGCTTGCTCAGAGTAAGCACAGCCACAGGATTCATTTTGGCCAATGAGGTTGCTAACTCGCAGTTGAGTAATTGGAGTTAAGCAAAGTAGCGGTGGTTTGGTTTCATATAACTGGCGGTTACTTAAATTCAGTTAATCGTGAATACGGTAGTTAAATCATGTAAATAATTGGGGAGAATTAACTAAATATTGCAGTTAGTTTCAGAATTTGAGACTGATTTGCTTTATATTATTTTCCAGTTTTAGATAACAGCTTTTAGTTATATTCAGTTTCTTATGGCAACTTCTAGATATGTTTATAAGCAAATGCATATTTATAATTTTACCCATAACATATGCTTACTTTGTGTGTTTCATTTGTTTCATAGCTTAAAATATTCAGTTAACACAAACATTTAAAACTCATATTTCACGAAAATTTCTTCAATTGATATTTCTAGCTTTCGAGAGACTTCTATATGACCATGATTGATTTCGTTAGTGTATTAATTTACTTTGTGCAAGCAAAAAGTTTCAGCTACTGATTTATAGAGGCGGATGTATATATGAAGATCAATTATAGACGAATAACAGCACATGTAAAACAACTAATTTGAGCATTTATTATATGGTTTATGTAACTTTTATTTAGTGGTTTTCAATTTAGTACTGGGAATGAAAACCTTAAATATATACTTTTCTTCATAAACATCACTTACAATGGATTACAGAGAAGAAAATTACACATTATAGATACCTCAAAACAAATCCTTTAGTATTTATTGACAATTTACATCAGTATATGGTATAATACTGGTAACGTCTAAAAAAAAGAGTATTTTTTTTTCAATTTAGATAAACTAACACTTAGTTCTATGTTTCTACTTTATCTTTTCGCCCTTCAAATTCCGTCGTTTTGTTGAGATACATCGCTCCCCGCATTATTTTCAGGATAGAAGATATCACCCATTGTATCACATAGATGGTATAAAAGATGAACGCAACCAGGACCATTTTATTTGTCTCCTATCAAATATCACATGGAATGGACTTTTGTTTCGGAATCCAAAAAATTTATTGCGACTGTCCAAAGCAAAAAATACGACATGTGCAAACACGGGCATTGCTTCCAGCGCCTCTGAGAATAGTTATCTGATAGATTCAGGGTGATATTCTTCCCTGTAGGGATTTTACGCAGGGATAGTGATGTATGGTAAGGAAATGTCGCCAAGAAAGCTAGAATGTACTTATCTTAACAGTAAAAATTGCAGTAATGCGCTTGCGCATTAATGTGTTGATAAAATACTAACCGAATAGAAGTTTTAAATAAAAATGCGATTGGTACATAAAACCTATAAACAACAATATTATAACATTTTATTACTAAATCTGAGATTTCTGATCGCTTATAAAAATTTGTTGCACTCAAATAGTTGTTTTTTGTAGACTGTAGGCTGGGAAAATACAAACACACATCTTAACGTGGATTCAAATTTGTTAGATTTTTAGCCAGTAACAATTAAAAATAAATGTTTGACATGTAATATTTCCCTTTGAGGTAAAGGATTTATAAACAACGAATTTTTGCAAGTATTTTCAGAATCTGTTTGTGCAGACGACATTAAACTTCATTTTGGTTTTTCTACAATTCAAGATTGCAGATAGTTGAGCATTTCTAACTTTAATCACAATGCTAAAAATATTTATTCTAATTTAAATGCTTAGTTCTTTATACTAAAATATTCAAACAAAATTGTTATGGTCTGAATAACATTGAACCTACTCAGATGAATTTATGGAAATAAAACAATTTCATTAAAACGATTTCCAAAAGGCATTATCCATAAAAATAGCAAGACCATATGAATGGCCAATAAACTTGTGAAGTATAAGAAGTCCATAAGAGTCGAGAAAAGGGCTATTCTCCACAGCCCCTTTTTATATTCTTTTATACAACTTGATTATGTGAAATGTCGCTAAGAGAAAAAAAATACTATAAGGCCTTTGATCTCATAGCCGTTTCTTCGCCAACTTCAGTTTTCCTCTGTATCCCTGATTGGACAAACATGGAATAATTTTATATTCGCATAATTAAAATTTAAAGACCATCTCTTATATCCTAAAAGGTTTTTGAACAGTGTAGCTAAAATTTGGAAAGAACATATGGGAAATACAATATATTTTTTAAGCTTTTCAAGGGAATAAAAACCAGAAAATATTTCAATGAATATTAAGACAATAATAGTGAAGCTTTGTTCCTCCGCACCTCACATCCCTATTTTAAATAAAACTAATTGTGAATTGCAACTTAGGCTTTGTTCAGAAGGTTTTTTCCCCCAACACTCAAATGGAAAAGTCGAAAATTCCATTACAAGAGGCCTGAAAGGTAGAGTCTCAGTGTTACCGTAGAATATAGTGCGAATCAATAAGGAGCGGTATACTACAAATCAAACAGTGAATAAAATGATGAAATGAGTGAGAATTTTATTAACGTCTCACTAAAAGCTGATTCGAGAACTATTGGCGATGGACCTCTTAATTTTGAGCCTCGGTTCAGTGACAAGGACAATTCCTGAGCTGGCACCCCTTCTCCTAATTACCATACCAACAGTAGGGCACAGAGCATCGACAGATTTAAAGTGCATCGACTCCCATGGGAGATCTTCAGTGGCACCAGACAACCCTTTAGTCCTGAGTTCGTTACCATAAACACTACGTTACCCCGGCCACATAAAATGATGGAATTCTCATTTGGTGGTATGTAGATATTTAGTAAAAAAAAAGGAAATATCTTCTCTCGTCAATCATCATTTTATAACTAAGAAATCTCATACATATCGTTATTCTTTTGAGATAGAGAGAGAGAGAGATAGAGAGAGAGAAGTGTTACATTATTAAACATAAATACAGAATACAGATTAGTAAATATTTGATCCATTGAAAGATGCATCAACCATCTTCTTCAAGATATTTTTTGACAGTTCTGAGTAGATTGTTTAAAGTTCTTGAGATATACTTTAAAAAAAAAAGCAAGTCTGAATAAAGAATTCGTGTTAATCTTAAATAGGACATGTTTGTTAATCTTGAGAAAGGTTAATAATTTTAAGCAGATTAATAATTAAAAATACTATATAGAAAAATTTTAATAATCTTGAATAACAAATTTTGGAGAACCTTCAATAAACAATCAGTCTTTGAAAATCCTTCTTGAAGAAGAAAAAATATTATCCTCTCTTTTGTAAAATCATGTTAGGTTATTTTAAAGTAAAATCCTAAAATATATCTTATTGTCTTAGAATTTTTCTCCGGGCCTCCCCCCCCCCCTTTTATATGTAATCTCAATAAAATGAAATTCTCTCAGCATATAGTTTGCCCCACACCATACAAGTGAAAAATATGCTGTATGTAGAGGATAATGGAAGACATTTTTAAGCAAAACTGTTAGAGTGATTTAAGTGTTTATACCCACTGCATAAACAAATCGCGTAAAAGGAAATAAAAATGTAACATTTTCAGAAATTTACTGCAGAGGACAATCCAGAACTCTAAATCTTGACAACTGTCCGGTGTCCACTCATAGACAATGTCCGGTTATTCTTCCCATCTCTCCGTAAAGAGTGACGAGTCCATGCTTCATCATGGACTATCTGTTTTTACTTATGGCGTGCTGAATTTACGACGCCCTTAAATCTTGGATATTGGTTTCAGAAAAGGGTCCGGCTCCAAAACTGACCGGATAAGGAAAAAAAAATGAAGCGAAAAAAAAAGGAATCCGGCGTCTATGGCAGAAGTGTCCATTCCGAAAAGATAGGGACGGAAATTTATAAGCCGGATATTTTAGTGCCGGAATGGGAAAAAAGTCGGGGTTAAAATGTGCGATGGATGACATGGAGACAATTGTTTGGAGAAGGGATTCCCGACGAGTCTGTTTAGCGACAATTTGGCGATCTTATTTCTATTTGCTTTTAACTTAACTTTATTGTCGCTTAGTGTTATACAGTTCAAATATTTTGTGATTACTATAATTTGAAACGTTTGGTATTTTATACTTTTATGATAATGTTAGATCTGTGCTCCTCAAACTTTCAGTATTTGCGACCCAGTTTTCTATCATAATTTTCATCACCCTGCCACATACAGTTATATTGTATTTAATGCAATAATAATATAATTTAATGCTAAAGGTACAATACGACTTAAATTATAAACCTTATAGTAACAGGATGTTGATGGATGAACTAAGTCAGATGAATTTGGCTTTATATATATGTGTGTGTGTGTATTATTTCTCTTTTAACCTGAACTTCGTTGGGAATAGTGTATTTAGTTCTATTTGTCAGAGAAATAGTTTATGTCTACATTTTTAAGTTCAGATTAGTTGTCTCTTATGCTGTTGTATCCAGCAATGAAATAATCTGATTGTGGATTTAACGAGTTGCCTTAGAACTGTAAAACTAGTTATTGAAATAATAATATAGTGAGCGGAATACAGATGTTTAATATTTTCATCTTCTGAAATTGATGTAGATTTATTTTATTTATAATATAGTTAATCATGGTGTAACAATGAACACCACACATAACCGCAAAAATTATTAAGATAATTATTAAATTTTGAATATAATTTTTGTATATGACAATCCCATGGGAGTCAGTGTCAATTATTAAACTTGTTCTTCGTTTACAATTGATAAATTTATTATCAAATACATTGTATAGTACTGATAAATTTATAGGTATATTATATCAGTGTAAATGTATATTTTATTATTTATTATGTCAGAATGTATTTTGTTTTGCTTTCTTTACTTAAATTAATAATTTTGTAAATAATCTTTTATTTTTTATTTTTGGATATACTCGCGCCTTCTTTTAGGGTTATTATGATCTTTAGGGGGGGGGGCCACAATTTGAGAAACGCTGTGTTAGATTTACTTGCCATAATCTTGATTGTATCATGTTAGAATTATGGGTAATTATTTCAAATTATAACAGCAGATTGGAACATCGTAAGAGACATGCCAGAGATAATTATTGCCTTAATGTTTTGAAACAAATTTATCATTTGACACTAATTCAAATTTTTTATTTGGTTATAAGTGAGCAGTAATTGGAATACAACAGCAAAAGTCCCTTTTGTTGTTAACAAAGAAGTGAGTTCAGATGTTTAGTTATATGTTTTAATCTAATAAAACATTTATTTCACAACTCAATTAATTACAATTAGTTTTTAAAATTAATCAACCAACTACAATTAAAGGAAAACAAGAAAACTGGTTTGAGCTTGATTTGCAAACAATTTCGTAAATTCGGTATGTTTCACTTTATAAAATGTATTTTTGACGCTTTTTTTTAAATCTCGAAGTTTCATACATATTTTGTAGATAATGACAATGTTTAGGAAGTAATTCCGTGCAAAATATGTCAATTTCTTTAAAATAGTTTAATTTAAAGACAAAGTTGAACTGTTTTATTAAATAAAGAAGTAAAATTGCTGCTGTTTCAGTGTTTATAATGTACAAGTATGCATCAATATAATAAAGTATTTATTCGAATCTAAGTCGCACTTTTTTCCAATGTTAACGCTATTGCAATTAGCGTGCGGTTTAGAATCGAAGACGAAACAAATAATTCAATGAAGAAAATTAAACATGATACAGACGGTTAAATTATAGATTCATGATTGTATTTAAAAGTTTTAAAAAGTGGCAAAATATAAATTAATTATCCGCTTCTTATTAGTTTTTACTTAATTTTTTTAAATTTCGTAAATATTTCACTAAAACTTGTTAAGAATTTGGTGTGCGACTTAGAATCAATGGCGGCTTGGATTCGAATAAATACGATAATTTTTTTTTTGGAATTTCTACATCTATATGTCTGTAATAAATAATAAGTATTAATATTCACGAAGTTAGCAATGGTGCCTATGTTACACCTAAGATATATCTTTACAACTTATCGTTCGTTATAATCAGAAGTGAAGTAAATAGGAATGATGGTATTAAGCGGATGATAGACGGCAGTTAAAAAGAGATTAAAAAAATTGGTTAGTGGTCGTTGAGCAGTTGATAACAGCATAATCAAAGGTCAGTAAATAAGTTAGTAAGCAAGTGAATATTAACGTCGAACTGTTCAGCTACACGAGTACTTTTTGGCGACGGACTGCGTAATTTTGAACCATGGTCAAGTGACGAACGAGGACGAATCCTGAGCTGGAACCCCCTCTCCTAACTACCACACCACACCAACAGGAGGACTTTCGAGCTCTCGACAGGTTTAACGTGCATCGCTTCCCTACACGGCGGGTCTTCAGTCGCACTGACTCGAACTCATGACATGCCTGCCACGAGTCCATTATCTTGGTCACAAGACAATTACGGCCCAAGGACAGAGAGAAGGGTATGCGTAGATCAGTGATTCCAAAGTAGTCTTTATCGGCCCTCAGGGGTCTGTGACGACCTGCAAGGGGCCTACGTCTGCAAAAATATAATTTGAGGATCCATGATGGTAAATGGGGTCTACGCGATCTTGGCTGTCATTAAACCAGGTCGTGACTTTAATTTTTAAAGAAAATTTTATGAAATGAAAATCAGATTTTAGCTATTTAACAGATTTATTTATCAAACTTAATGAAGTTAATTTGCAGTTACAATGAGATATCATACATTTTATTAAAACAAGAACCATCATTTCAGAGATTCTTGCCAAAATTAAGAGGTAAAGGAGTATAATATTGGCTGTAGTGAATTTTACCAGTAATTCAATTTGGCCACAGACAATCTGCCAGGAAAATGATGTTTTAACCTACGTTCACATTCTTTATTCAGATTTTGAAACTAGATTTGCAAATTCTTTGACTATGGTAATACCACAGTAGACAAGGAAATAATAGGGTCACATCGAAGAAAATAAATGTCATGCTACAAGAGGAACTGATCGGAATAGGCACTTTCGAAGATCTTAAATTAAAGTTTATAAATGGATGTCAGCAATTTTGGTTTTAAATAAACACACTGCTATTTGTTGCGAATTATGGAGCATTGTGAGAAATTTTTTAATTGGTTTTCTATGAGAAGGAGATTTAGCGAGGTTGCCAACCTCCAAAATAAAAATTATAAAAGAAAGAAAGAAAAAGGCTGGGCTATAATAACTGAGGAGATTTGGGTTTAAATCTGATGATTTGTGCCAAATGTTGAAAATTTGTTACTGAAGCACCAGATTCATTCCTCCTTTTTTCAACATTTATATGTAGATAAGTTATTTTAAGTATTAGTTAAATTTTAAATTAATTATCATGTGCTTCTTATGTTTTAAACACTATTATAGTTAGAAATTTAAGTCTTTTAATGTAAGTAGATCTATACCAGCTGTCAACAAGGCATTTAAGCTAAGAAATTTACAGTAGAACGTCGGTTATCCGAATCAATTGGGACCGGACACAATTCGGATACGTGATTGTTTGGATAACCGAAAACCAAATGCGATCCGTGCAGTACGATACTGGACACTATACATATATTGAAAATCATTACATGCGGGAAACGTACTTGAAGAAATAGCAAAATAGGGGCAAAATGTCGCAATTTTACCTTGATTGGGGAAAATAATTACTTATTTTCAGGTTTACTATTGTACACCTTCGTTTTTTTTCAATGCCAGGTCTCTCATTCTCTTCAGCAGCAGTAGTTGAGTAGGACAACAATCTGATTGTTGTTCGTACCATTCTATAGCTGTCTCTAACGCAGAAACGAGTCAGCATTTGATGGACCCTTGCTACGTTCGTTGTTGTGTCCTCGTCTTCATCCGTTTCATCGTCGACAGGGTCGGATTCTTTTTGCGCGGAAGACACAATCTCGTCATCATTAAGGATTTGAAAACCATGGTCTTCTGCATCGCATGCCATCCAGGTTTCTACATCAACAAAGCTCAATAAAAGAGCACGTATACACCCCCTCACTTGGAAACAAACTGACCTAATATTCCGCGCAGATGTTTACTAAATCACACAGCTGAAATTCCCCAAATCTCCCTCACCTTGGGTTTTCCCTTCAATTTTGGCCTCTCATGAAACAACCGTTGAGCATTGCACTGTTCGAAAACGTATCCGGACTTTGGTTCGGATATTTGACGCTCCGGATAATAAACGTTCGGATAAACGACGTTCTACTGTACAAATATTCTATATTAAATAAACATGGGTCACCCAAAACTGAAAAACATGTCAAGGTTGCAATGAGACAGAAAATTTGGAAACCTCTGGTGTAGAGTAACTCAGTAAGCCTATCTAAAGAGATTTCGGCTGCTTGACAATTGCTAAGGAATAATTGATTTATGCAAAATTGGTCTCAGGCAGCTGACTGATAAAAGTAAATCCAAGTTCAGGGGCATGGTAGATCAGGACTGTTATAATGCAGTGCATACAAGTTCATGATTCATACGAAAATTCATATTGTTCAGTGTTTGACGAAAATAGTGCTGGAGGTTGTAAAAGTTATTTTCTCTGAAATTCTGTTTGGTTTTTGCAATAATTAAGAGCAACATATCAATAAGACATCATTTGAGTGACTACGATCGTGGACGAGCTGTTGGACGACTGGAAGCAAATCAAAGTGTAACCCTGTAGCTGCTGCAATGGGGGGGGGATCAAAGAGTGCCCTCTCGCGATTAAAGAAGGCCGCTGAAGGTGGAGATGCTTTGCGAAAGCATGCAGGGATTGTGGTAGGAAACCACACGTTTAGAGGATCGCTATATCGTCGTTGTAACAAAAGAAACATAAATTTCACTCTTGGTCAGATAGCTGCAAACTTGCAACCGCTACCGTTTGCATGATTCAGCAATAACATCTCACGGCGATTAAATCAAGTTGGTTTGTATGTGTGGAAGATTGTTCGTTGCATCCCACTTCAACCACGCTATGTCGAGAGGATGATCTGGTATAAGGAACATGTTGTTGGGATCACCAAAATTGGTCTAGAGTGATGTTCTCCGACGAATCTTGTTTTAGTGTGATAAGTGATTCTGGCCATCAATCCCTCTGAAGAGAGCGTGAAGCACGTTATGCGCAAAGTTTGTTTGTGAACGACCCAGGCATGATGGTGCGGCAGGCTCGTGCACAATGCAGAACAACACTTCACATCTCTGTGAGGCAGCGTTTCATAGCAACGGTATTTCAGAGAGATTACTCTGGATAATGTTTGTATTTTAGGCTGCTGTAGGTCCAGACTTTTTGTTTATGGACGATAATGCACGGCCACCACAGAAGCTTCGAGTTATCAGACACACTGAAAAGTGAAAATATTCTCCGTATGCGATGGCCTGCTTACCCTCCAACCTAAATCTTATTGAACATGCCTGGGATGCTCTTGGTGGAAGTGTTGCTCAAAGCACCATCCCTCCTCGTACAGTGAAAGGGCTCAAAAACCATCCTTGAGAGAGGAGTGGGACAATATCCCTCAACGACTCCTCAATAGTTTTAGTGAAGAGCATGGAGAGCAGTTGCAAAATGTCACTAGTGACGTGATCACACACATCTTACTAAGGTACTCAAGTCTGCATCATTCTGATCTGAAGGTAATTTTTTTGGGCTGTTTGGAAATCCCCGGAGAGCATTTTTTTTATTTTTAAGTTTTTAATTCTTCGATGCGGCGATATCTGTTAACATTTTGTACTATAATAAATGCACATCTCCCCTAACAAATATGTACTTAGTTTCGTTTCTTCAATCATTTTCTATTCTTAACTATTCCGATAAACGTAACGTGCTTTAGCAATTGTCAAGCAGTGTACAATGAGTGAGGGAGTGTTTATTAACGTCGCACTCTCTCTCTAGAGCCATGCAAGGGTTATTGGCGACTGACCTTGTACTTTGAAACACAAAGTGATCCAGAAATCGAATACAAGTATAGCAGGTAGAAGTCATATCAATTAGGGATTGCATGCCAATTTATTTTTTTTATAAGAAATAATTAATTTAATATAATTATTCAAGTTTAACTTAAGGTTCTTATTGCTTGCGACAACTTAAAAAAATGTAGATATGGGGATTTTTTTGTGGTTTTTAGATTTATTAGTACATTTTAAGAAAAATATACTAAAAAGAAGAGAAAAGAAATTATTATTATTAAAATAAGAAACGATTGTAAAAATTACAAAAATAATAAACTATATATTACCTTAGTTATTATATTCCATGTGGTCAGATAGACATTATAATTCCAATGTATCTTTCATTCTCAGTTCAATAATTCAGTTCATCTTTTGACATTTTGTTTATTTTTGCAGAACATCATGGAGCAAGCACAAGAACATGACTCTGACTCTACAGCCAACGCTCACATGACTTGTAGCGCCATCTAACATTTAATATTTATTACAACATAAACCACATCCTGTACTAAAAGTTTATGAACAAATTTTCAATTTTTCAATTCTGATGTGTTGCTATGTTATTCATTTTTTGAAATGACCTTCAGGATAAGAGATTTTAATTTCTACAAAAACTAGAGCTTTTTATCTTAGTCGTTATATGAAATTGCTTAAAATAGCACTTGATTATATTAACATAAGGAAATGTAAATTTTGTAATAAAACGTGATTGATAAATCTGAAGGATAAAACACTTCTACTATTATACAGAACATACACAAAAAATTTCAGCTAATTATTTTTCAAAACTTTTTCAGCAATCACTGTTTGAGCATTTAAAAAAAAACACCATTTCGAGTAAAACGCATTTTAAAGTATGACTCTTGCTTAAAGTAATGGCATCTACTTTTACTAAAACACAAGTAGTTTTTGTTCTAGAGAACGAAAATAATAAACTTAATATTTTTATAAAGCAATAAGATGGTCTATAAAATAAAACCATAAAAATTTGTTAAAGTTTGGCAAAATTTATATATATACAATTTTAAGGAAGTCGGATAACTTAAAACTTAATTCAATCACTACCATATTGTTGCTTATTCTAATACCGTGATGTCTTAACCTCACGAGGTGACGAAACTTATATTCCATAAGCATAAATTAAAAATGTATACACATCTTTCGAAAGTGGCGTAATTAATTAATTCCAAGCCATTTTCTTTTACAAACTTAAAATTACTTTAAGAATAAGTTTTGAATATAAATTAGTTTTAAGGAATTGAAAAAATTATCAAGGGAGAAAAACTGTTCTACGAACAAATTGAGGTAAGTTTGTTTTTTTTACTCCGCAAATTAAAATTTTCTCTAGTGGAAATTAATGTATCTAAGGCTTTGTAAGTTTTCGTAATTAAAACATTGCAGGAAATATATATTTTTTAAATAAAGAAACAATAATTTTCTTGCCCATATACATCGCGAAAAAAAAACTTTAAAAAAATTATTTTAACTAAATGAAATTAAATTACGCTATAAAGATTAATATAATTTAAAAACTTTAATGTCTCTTCATTTACATAACTATAATAGCTTCCAAGATGAATGTTATTTACACTTTTATAGGAAATGTTTCTAAAAGCTTTTTCATATTTATGACTTAATTACTTCACATGAATATGCATGCAAACTTAGTTCGGATAAAAAAATGAACTCATTAATTTCTAGAAATACTGTTAAATGTCATAAAAATTATAAATGTGCTCGATGTAAAACTGGGTAGCGTTTATCACAAACAAAAACGACTGTTCCAACTTTTTTTTTAGAAAAAAATCTTCAAAAATAATATCGCTATTCAACACACACTAAAATTCCTTAAATTTTAGACTGTTTAGTTAATTATGAAAGGTTTATTAAACTTCTTGCTTGAGAGCGAAAAGCGTCGTTTAGAGCAACTTTATTTTATTTCGTTGTCTACTTCTTAAACTAAAGCAATAAATCTAAACAGGTAATTTATTCAAAATTTTTTCGTTATTTTTAAAGATTGCAGCGTGTGGGGAAAAGTTTTTGATGAAATAACTGTCTTGAAAAATTTGTAATTAACTCTTCTCTTATCGTACGTGATTTGAATTTTTAATTAAAAATGAGAGCTGTAAAATTCTTTTTAACAGTCTTCTGGATGCTTTTGTGTTTTTTTAAAGTCAGGCGTAAC
>BMAO01014716.1:0-18227 GCA_019973975.1 Trichonephila clavata | reverse complement strand
TATCATTGTGGTGCACCCTGTTTGCAGTAAAATGTTTTTCACGATAAAGTAAGTTAACTTGAAAAACTAACCTACTTACAAAATAAAAACTTACCTTAACTTGAAATAGCTTTTATTAACTGTTGTTTTATAAACTTATTACTTTTAAGAGAAAGTAATAATATTTCGATTTATAGAAAATACCTTTTAGTCACTTTTTCATAAAATCAAAGAAGTCTTATAGTTTAAATAAAATCATGTGCTTTAAAAATTTAATAATCAGTTAATTAGTGTATTAGCCCATACTATGATAAATCTCAATTTAATTATATATTTGATGAAACAAAAATACAAAAGAACATACATTTTGAAAAATAGTTTTAAATTACAGAATGTGACTCAATTTTATCCATTATAATTTATTTTAAATCATTTATTTTTAATACTAAATATCAAATTACTTTACATGCATGCTCGTTTCGTTTAGTCCGTTATGCATTTCAAGTAACCCCAGTAACTTTTCTTTAATTCTACATGAAATTATGAGAAATAGACAAATTTACCTACTATATAAAAAAAATTTCTTTTCAAAATTTTTTTAGACAAAATACTATAACGGAACTGTTGATCTTTTTTTATTTTGAATGACCTGACACACGAAAGAAAATATCTATAAAGTGTTGCTTTTTTTCCCTCCTTTTTTCTTTGCTTTGCCTTATTTTGAAAGAAAAGATAATGAAAGAAATAGGATTATATCATAATGAACTTTTCTTTTTTTTCTGCATTGACATCCAGCGTCTTTCATTCTTCATAATTTATTTAAGGAAAAAGATGTGACAGAAAATTCTTTTGACAAAAAGAGTCTATATGTCTGGTAACGTTACGTTGCACTAAATTACAGAAAACTCTTTTTTAACCTAACTTTTATTAAAACATTTTACTATCACTAAATACAAGCATATTCAATAAAAGCAGAGTAATTCGCTCAGCTCTTTTTTTACGCGTCCATCTTATGATAAATTAATTGAAGTTTTCAGTAAGCCTTGACTAAAAATCAACGATGACTAAAAAGAATTTTAAAAAAATAAATAAATAAAGTTACATTTTTGTCCAAGGAATTTTTTCCCCGCTTCATCACCATTAATTCAATTTTGATACCTTTCCGCTACCCATGAAGTACTTTTCTACCTTATATTCAGTGTAATAAGCGCATGATTCTTCTTTCCAGCGTTTATGCCCATCATAAATCGAATATTCTAAAAAATACATTTTAAAAGTCAAGTGCTGTTGGTTGAAAGACTTTTTGGTGCCACATGCTTCGAGGTTTTAGGAGTTTACTTGCTGCTTTCCTTCGCTTTACTTAAAAGTGTGGTCTTCTTCGAACGAGCTCAAGTGGATAGCTTAAGAAGTTTTCCCATCGCTTTCAATGTACGTCCTTCTTTACCAAATACCTTATCGTTCAAGTGGATCCTCGAATATATGTGGAACAGAATTTCCAGTCCAGCATTTATGTTTTTGAACGCAGACAGCGATTTTTTTTCTACTGTCCGTAATTCTTTTTAAAAATGAGCGTATTGGTAATTGAGTTTTGTTTATGTTAAGCCTAGTTTGAGTGTTCAAAGGGTAGTTTTGCGAAGCTACATATCTGCGAAGGGTTTTTTTAGCTGAAGCATTCCTTGAAAAGGACGTTTCACCTATTTAGAATTCCATTGAAAAATATGTTTTCAGCAATAATATTTCTTTTCTTTTTGATAAATGTGAAGGAAAAGTCGAAATGTTCCAAAGGGGCCACGGTACCTACTCCAAAATGCATAGTTTTGAAATACTTACTATAAATAGAGTGATCTTTAAATTGCTTACTTCGGGTTGTTGACAACGTTTTTTGGTCTCTCGCAGAAGTAAACAAACTAATAAAACAGAACCCTAAATATCCTCTCAATGTAATCTCTTCTTTCTAAGAGTTATTTTATTAAAGTCACACATAAAATTTATTTTTAGTCGCGAAGAATTTAATCCTGGAGAATCAGCATGTTGAGAATTATATATGTATAAGAGTAAAGGTCTCATGTGGAAGTTAACAGTCATTCAACATAAAAAATCTCTTATGTAAATGATGTTATCTTTAAAGAAGTATATATAACAAATATTTTATGTTTTCTTCAGAAAATATTGTTGCAAGCTTCTTAACGATTTGAAATAAAAATTTGGAAACATATGAATGGTATAAATTATTCCAATTTTGGAATAAATGAAACGATGTGTCACATCTTTTTGAAGTACAAAAATGAGGAAATGGGCTCATTTCGTTATTTGTATTTAGCAGGAATCTTTTGCTTACTGTCTAATTATTTTTCTTATCTTGACATATGTTTGCAGAATTTATGTTTGAGGAATTACTAATGTATCAGATGCCCAATGGGCATAGTAATCGATTATACTTGTATTTACATGACATGATTTATCTCGTTATATTACAATTTAAGTTTCCGTACTCTGCGCATATAATTCATTTAATTAATTCAAGCAATGTATCTCGCAATGCAAGCAATGCATAAATACTACAAATAACAAAATGTCAACATACATTCACACAAATGATCATTTATATAAAATTTTCATTAAAGCTATGATAGTTTTCAAGGTTTCTGAATAACTTGTTACAGTCTTTTGTGTACCATAATACTTTTATCTAGTGTAAACGATTATTATAACTATCTAACGAACATATATAGATCATAAAAGGCTCATTTGCAAACATTTTCTGTTCTCTCTGAGAGCCAAAAAAGGTCTTCTAAGTATTTCTTTTCATCAACAAAAGTAGAGAACGACGATAGAATTACACCCCGTCCTCTCTTGAACTTCTCAAAAATATCGATTTTAAGTGAGTAATATGTCTCACCCGTATAAACTTCTGGAAAATTTCATTTAACTAAAACTGGAGACGATCGAAAATTTTTGGGAAAATGAGAGGATGACTCCTCGAGAAAGTCATTTTCCGCATTTCTGGTCGGGACTCGAACTTTAATTAAATGACGATCAAATATCGAAGGAGAGCTTTTCAAGGAGATAGAGTTTGGAGAAACAATATGTATGCGAAGGTGTGCGCTGCAGAAATATGCCGAGTAGATATTCCTTATGAATGGTATTTCCATTCTGTATTGATTCGGAGATGGGAGTGTTTAATCTTAATATGGATATTAAAATCATTTCATGCTTAGAATTTGGAGATAAATATTGCAGAATATTCCCTTGAAAATGTGAAATTCCTGCATTTAAAACTTGGTAGACATTTCTTAAGGCTGACTTTTGACTAATGTCCAAAAGAAAAAAAAATCAGAACTTTTTATTTGTTTTGAGATAGAAAAATATTCCAATATATTTATATGAATTCTCTCATGGGGTTATATATAAATATATTTAAAGGAAACATGCTAAATTGCCATAATTTTAAGGTAGCAAAGCAAAAATGAAAGTATAATAAGACTATATGTCAAAAACAAGTTGGCCTCAGTAATACAATAACAAAGTCTTAGGCCTTAGGAACTAAGACTGCAGATTTAAACATAGTTTTCTGGTCATCCAACCTCCATCAGAAATTTCCCTATACTCCTGGGTTGTAGGGAAGTAAATTAGAGTAAGAATAAACATTCATTAATATATAGGATAATAATCATAATATTAAATGCATATTGCTAAATATACTCTAACTAAGAAAACTAGAACCAAGGCCTCTGTGCTCATCTCATATTTCCTGACCTTGGACACTGAGCTGCATAAGCAGATGCTCCGGTCAGGTGGTCACTCTGACGTGAAACCCATCGTTTAGTTCCCAAGCAAGATTGGTACTCATATATCGAGCCACTGAAGGGATGAAAGACTGAGTCGACCTTGCCCAGCCAGGAATCTGAACGCCGGGCCTATGGCGTGGAAGCGAGATATACTACCTTGTAACCATTAGGCTTCACAACTAAGTTACTAATTCTAAATATCAAGTAAAAAACCCGAGGAAAATTTAATCTACTCGCTGTATAAATATATACAAGTATATATACATCATACTTTATTCTGGGTTAAATTTAGATAGCTTCTATACAGATAGCTTCTATTTAGATAGCTTCTTTAGATAGCTTCTATTATATGAGCACAAAAATAAGTAAAGATAGAATGATTTAGCATTTTACTGCAGAAGGTAAAATATGAAGTCTAATTATGGAAAAAAGAATACTTAAAAAAATTAATGTTATATTATGATGCGCGATCGCAGTATATTTGATTAAATTAAAATAATATAGGATTAGAAAAGATCAATACGTGTATGCAAGATAAACTAGGAACTAAATATAGTTTTTTATTAAAATAAATTAATTTATAAAACTTTTAATTCAAGAAGTTTAGAAACAAATTACTACATGATGCAATTGAATAAAAATCAACAGAAGCAGAGATTAAATTCAAGCTAAAAAATTTCATACATGTTTATGTGATTACGTGTGTGTGTGTGATTGGGTATACAAGCGTGTGCAAATATGTTTAGATATGTTATGCTACGAAATGTTAATAATGAAGTGTAGCGTGGTAATTACAAATTTTGCATAAATTTCCATTATTATCTGGGTCCTGCTAGTAAGTATGCCTTTTAAACTATGATTAACCATTGCATTACTATGAGGCTTTAGATAATATTCAAAAATTACACGAACACAATCATATACACTAAAATGAAACAGGAAAAATTTATTTTAATGAAACGTACTAATACACAACGGAAATATTTCCTTAATTTTTTTTTCTTTTAAAATATTTTTTTATCAATACGAAGCCTTGTTAATAAATTTCACATAAAAGTTTATAATATAATTTTTTTTCTTTCGTAATCATAAGCAGTAGCCATTTAAAAGTTTTTCAAAAAAAATATCAATATGATGAATAATTATTTAAAATGAATATATTTTGTACTTTATTAAATTCTTCTTGCTTTGGATGCTGCGTTATTTTTTGTGTGTGATTTAGGATATTTTATTCTTTAAAATAACTTAGAGAGACAAAATAATAATTTTCAAAATATTTTGCCACATTGTATAGTTATGATATTAAATCCCACGCATAGTTAAAACTAAATAATAATATATTTTTTAATTTAATTTTGAGCATTTACTATTCTCAGAAAAATCGAAAACTCTTCTACAGTTTTAAACAAAATATTTAACGAAACAGCTTTCTAAAAATAGAGCTATCCTTTATATATATTTCCTTGCTAACAGTTTAATAAAAATTTACAGTTAAAGTTATAACATTTAATCAATTATATATAATATTAATATTAATTTAATACATAGTTTGATAAGACATTTAATGTGTAAAATTTAAAGACCTGAAATCAAACATTAAGGCGTCATTAATATTATTTAATAAAAAGTCAAAATGTAACAGAGTAGTATCAATAAAAATTATATAATGATAAACCTATATGTTTTTAAAACAATTAAAAACTAATCAGTATTATAAATTTTGAAACAAATAATTAACAAAGCGAGAAAAAACATTTTTAAAATGACTTGGCTGTATTTTAGTCTGTCTTTTCAAATGATCATATATGCGTTATTATAATTAAAAAAAAAAATCTCGACCCATTTTTTTCTCAGAAGGAAGTAACACTCCTGTTCATCCCATAAGTAAAATTGCTATTTTTTAAGCTGAGTTACTTTGTGAAAAATATGTCTGTCTGACTTTAGTCTGGTTTGACAGTATATAACACGGTATATGCTCAGTACTATTCCTTGACATAATTATCAAAAAGGCTTAAAAATCAATTTGTCACCGGATGTTTTTCTTTATTAAATCGAAATAATTTCTGGTGGAATTTCCGTTAATTTATGAGGAATGGAATTCAATTTTTTTTCATACGTGTGGACCATATGTATATTAGATTTTTTTTACCAAAAAATCTCAGGGAACTCAATTTAATTAAGATAACAAATTATCTCGAACGAGAAATATTTTATTCATTACATTTTCCATTTCATATCTATTAATTGATTGTTAATATTTTAAGTTCATAATCCATTTATTTACTGTCTTACAAACTGTATTTTTATGCAGTTGTTTCTATTTGTCTTTCTAATTATAATAATTTGTAGTATTTGAAAATAGTTTAAAAAGCTCTAGATATTAAGAAATTATATATTCAACTCATTTTAAAAAAATAAGCTTCTTATGAAAATAACTCAAGCAATTCTTCGTTTTAATGTTTAACTTTTTCATGCGCTGAATTTTTGAGAAAAATAATGCACTAGAGGGGAAAATAATTACATATATTTTATAGAAAAACCTCATAAAACTATAATTATTGAACAAAAGCTGTACATATAAATAATATTAAACACTTTTTCAAATAAAGGGTGTCCAAAGTTTTTAAAAAAATAGGAGGTACATATTTTGTACCACCACGCTTCAAGCAGCATAATAGTTCTAGAAACATGATTTTTTCTTCCCTAGGCACAATGAAACTTTGCAGACACAGCACATCCATTCTGTACAAAATTGGCTTACTTTTGTGCTGCGCGTGGGTAGCTTTAGCTAGTTATTTTATTGTTGGAAAATTAATAAATACACTTCTTCATATTATACTGTTATTCCTTTAAAACATTTTCAGTTTTTCTTAATCTAATGTTGCAAACTTTTTTTTTTTGTTTTAGTTTCGTCCTAATTCACTTAATCTCAGTTTTAATTTTAAATATTCTATTCTATACATTACTTTATTTTACCTAGTTTTTATTTAGTCAACATATATAATAAGTATTATTTTTTCCTAAGCACGAGCTATAGCCCATTGAGTCATTTTCAGTTTTTCTTAATCTAATGTAACCTTTTTTTTAGTTTCGTCCTAATTCACCTAATCTCAGTTTTAATTTCAAATATTCTATTCTATATATTACTTTATTTTACCTAGATTTTATTTATATAATAAGTATTATTTTTCCCTAAGCACGAGCTGTAGCTCATTGAGTACATTTGTGTAATTTTGTATGTACTATTATTTAATAAATTTTATTATTATTTATAAGAAATGTAACTAACAACAAATCCATCTGGCACATTAAACATGCTTATTATTGTGAAATAATAAGTGAAACGTATTTTGTATTTGTAAAGAAGATGGTCTACAATAGCGTGGTGGTACATTTTTTAGACTCACATTTTCATCCTAGCAATGCACACGTGACATAATAATTATTGTAATTTTGACTTATTCAGTTACATAAAATATGTATTTACCTGATTTGTATCAAATATCCCAAGACTCAGTTTCATTTACACTTAAAAATACACAACACAGTCACTTCGAAAAAGTACCACTCAACAGACTCACAGCTGATTAAAGAACGAACTACTGCATAAACCCATTGCATACAATTAGCATCTGACATCTGTTGGAAACTTAAGTGAATGCTTGGTCTAGATCTGTGTGGTGATTCACAGAATGTGCCATCTGGCATCTATTTTTAGTTATTCGAACAAGTAGTACGTTTTATTTATCACCACACAATAACAATAAGAATTTGTAATTTAAAATATGTACTACCAAGTATGAAAGAGTTAAGAATAACATCTTAATGTTTGAATAACTTTTCAAATAGAAAAATGTATTTCTTCAATTTTAATATCATTCATCAATTTTATTATCATCAACAGCTAGGATAGCTTTAATACCGGGTGTGCACAAAGTCCGTATAAACTTTAAAAATTTATAAAACCCGGAAAATTTAACAAAATAAAAAACGGTTTGCAGGTTTAGCATCGATAAGTCACGAAATTTTTTTAAGATAAGAAAAAAAAATGGCGCTCGTACAAACGACTGAGTTGGTATTAAGCAAATGAGACAGATATTGATCACAAATATATTGATGCTCTTGATCCAGATCTCATTCTCCGTTGCATGCTAGCTAAATGAACAAGGATGCTGAGCAAGAAAGACAAAGCTTTGTTGGTGAAGCTATTTTTCATGAACAAGGAATCAGCGACTGTTGCACTGCGTAAATTCCGACTTCAGAAAAATTTGAAGACTAGAAAAGGGCCTTCAACAGTGGTACGCCTCATAAAACTGGAGATTTGAGAAAACTGAATCGTTCGAGGATCGTGTAAGATCCGAACGATCAAGTCTAAGAATCATTAGCAAATGTTGCAAGTTTACATGGCCTCCTCGGTCTCCATATCTCACTCCAGTTAACTTTCGGCTGTGGGGATATTAGAATTCTCGGTTTTTTCATCCCCCTCCATCAAATCTGTTGAAATTGAAAAATGCGATCCACCAAGAGCTGTCATGTATACAGGCAGACATTCTGTGTGTACTCTGCCGTTGCTGGATTTGTGACACGTTTTGAATATGCCATCCCTTGTAGTGGTGGATATATGGAACACATGGTGCTGTAATAAATGATTTGGTAAAGTTACTTCTGTTTGTCTTTTCTTTCACTTATGTACAAAACGCCACCTACCGGGTGTTTTTAATTTTTTTTCTTTTTCTTATCTTAAAAAAAAATCCCATTACTTATCGATGCTAAACCTGCAAACCGTTTATTATTTTGTTTAATTTTCTGGGTTTTATAAATTTTTAAAGTTTTTACTTACTTTTTTGCCCCCCCCCCGTTATTAAATGCAAGGAGCGTAATCAATACTAAAACCAAAAATGTTTCTCGTAACTGTAACCATGTCTCGAAAATACGATATCTTACTTGTAGTAAGGTTGTAAAAACTATACATTCATAAGTAACAGTAAATATTATATTGAATAGAATAAAAAATAAAATAAGTAATAAAGAGAGAAGAGAGAGAGAAAATACATATATTTCCAAATAAAAAGGGAAAATGCAAATCATATTTAAAGTTGAAAGGGGTTTATTCTCCAAAAGTGTCGGGTTACTGGTACCTAAAAGGGGTACTTTTAACACATTTATCTGAATCAATGGTTTGTTTTTTAAATTGCAGTAACACTATTTTTTGGAATATGTAACCACAACCAAAATATTTGGTTTTCCAATGATAAAATCTATGTAAATATATACGCACAATACAGAGTTGCCTTTCTTCTAAAAATTTCGACTCAAGTAAAATCGAAAAGATTTTCGTTAGAATAGTAATGTTAGATCTCGTGTTTGAATGTCATTGCTTTTTCTGATTTAAAATATTTTCAGCATAACAAAAAAAAAAAAAAAAAAAAAAAAAACGGTTGCAATTTCGAGCTCAGCTGCAGAATTTTGTGCCTTATATTTTGAAATACAATAATAAAAACAAAAATTAAACGAGTCTTACAGTAATCGCATATGATGTGTAACATCCGACATGTTATCGTGGTAAATACGCAATAGTAACTTAAATCCTGAAAAAACTGAAATGGGGAGCATTAGAAATAATTTTCTATTGAATAATTAAATCTTTAATGAAAATTTTATTTAACTAACACCAGGAGCAATACAATTTTTATCAAAAATAATTATTCTTGTTCAATTTGGGGACGAGTGGAGACAATAGGCTTATAACTAAAATATGACACATATACTTATGATTTCAATGTATTTATATAAAAATCGTTGAAAAACAGCATCTATAACAATACCACTGTTAGTTATCGAAACATTTCGATTTGTGTTCATTTCGAGCTTGGGTTCATCATTCAAAAAAGCTATGAGTGGCTTAGCTTCTGGCAAACTGAAGTTAATGTTAAAATAACCTTCGGTATATGGTAAAAGTACAAATTGCCGGAAATCTTTAATATTTTGAACCTTTTGATTCGGAGAAATGTATACGACAACTAAAATCACTGTCCTCAGATTTCACACACAACGAGCCCTGAAACTTTGACAATTAAGCGTAAGAATCGCAAGTTTATCCTGGATGAAGTCTAATAAGACTTCATGGTATATGAGAAGTGGATTTAGAGTCAAGAAAATGAAACCGAGTTTTTGAAATGCTAAATTTAACAATATAAAAAAGGCTGGTGGCTTGATGGCTACTAGAGTTGGACCCCGATGCGAGAGTAGCGATGAGACACCACGAAGCACGCTGATTGGTCAAATGAAATAGTGCGCTTCCCAGACTTCCTGTTACACATTTCCGTTTCTTTTCACGAAATCACTCCAGCAACCCTAGAGGAAAGATGTTACACATCAAAAAGTTGCTTTATGTATCATGTTCATAGCTGAAAATACAGTATAAAAAGGACAAAATAAGTCAGAAAAACATATTTGAGGACAAGATTGATGGGATTCAATTTGATCCCTTTGCCGTTTTTTTTAACTGCAAAGTGATCAAATTGAATCCCATTAAGCAAATTAAGAACAAAGTTACAGTTAGTAGACTTGTTGAAATTGAAAATTTTCAACCTCATGTGCCAGTTACGAAAAAGCAATAAATGGGGGAAGAAGGGAAAGCGACAAAAAGCCCCTCCCCCCTTCCAAATAGGTACATATTCTGTGTATAATTAGAATTTTTATTCATGAATACGTTAAGAAAATGGGGGATGTGTTATTGGAGAATACGTTGAGAAAAAAGGTATTCAAGAAAAAAAGTTTGGCTTTAAAAGAAAAAATCTTATCATCATGTCACGAATAGTGACTACATTTGTTAAAACTCTACAACTCCGAAATAATTTATAAAAGAATAACTTAGTTAAACAATTAAATAAATGATTGAATTTTCAGTCGATAAAATAGAATAAAGATTATAAGAATTTTCTCAATAAATTAAAATAAAAAAGGATTTCTTTGAATTCTTGTAACCTAATTTTGAAAGGTCAATAATTTTAAAAGTGATCGATATTACATTCTTAAATTTTTTTATTCTTTTTAATAAAAGAAAATTCAATAATAAAAAATTCTTGGTTGCTGCTGTTTTTTGCACCTTTTAACATTTTGCAAAATAAAATGCCATTTTATTACTTTAAGTTATATGGTATAAGATAATAGCAGTATGTAAATGAATTACATTGTTATTGAATTGTATTATATCTTTGCACTATACATATAAAAAAATTAAACAAATAAAAACATTCAAAATAAAACAAATTTTAAAAACATTTTTAAAATAAACTATGCCAAGATCATGCGTTATGAAACGATAACAAACAAGCAAGACTGATGAGGATAACAGGAAAAGCATGTTGCGAATTTAAGAAAAAATTTGCATGCGTGTGTGTTTTGATATTTTTCCAAACTAAATATTCTTTAAATTTTCTTATTAAAAAACAAATGACTGTAAATAAAAAAAATATCGGAGTTAATTTTTATATTGAAAAAATAATTAATAATTAATATAATACAATGTCTGTGTAATTATATAATATTGTACGTAAATTGTAAACTTTTTTAATGAGGTATATTGATAGCTTTCTTTTCGTATATAGTATTTCACCAAATCCACAGTTTAGGTGAAACCAAGAACAAACGTCGATAAAAAAATGCCAGCCGTGTAGCTACAAATTTGCAATATAATTTAAAAACTGTTAAATTTAATTTAAATTAAAATTTTTTAAATACAATTCGCTTATATATAGGAATAAATAGGTAACTTCTGACAGGAATAGCGCAAAGCGAGAAATTATGCATATGAGATTTTTTATGAGACTTTTGTTAGTAATTTAATAGTTGAACATATAAATATTAAAACTCATGCGAAAATTCACTCTCCTTAACTTTTCTAAAAAGATAATACATTGTATAATTCTTAAATTATGTACTTTCAAACTACATTGGGCATTATAGTAATTATACATTATATTTTGGGAGATCTGATACTGCCAAATAGGTAATTTCAACATAGAAAAACCAACCATTTAAAAAACCATAATGCACGCCTCTCTCTCTCTCTCTATATATATATATATATATATACATAGATATATAGATATAGAACGAAATAATAGGAACACTTGAGGAAAAATTAAAATTTTTTATTAGTAAAGGGTTGGATTATCTTTGGCCTGAATAACAGCTTGCATTCGATGGGAGATGGGCAAATAAAGGTCTTGAACAAGGTTCATCGGAAACGGTACTCATTTCTCGTGCAGGGCTTTCTAGAGTTCAGATAGAGTGCTCGGAGGAGGGAACCGAGCAAGGACTTCGTTCTCTAAGAATCCCGCAAACACTAAATGCTGTTCAGATCAGATGACTGTGGGCTCCTCGTTTGATGTTCCGCTTCATCCTCATACTCATGTAACAGCGAGACGTGTGAACAGAGGCATTGTCATTTTGGAACACAGATCCCCGGAAAGAGAGTCTGAAGCGTAGGATGATGATGATGCGCGAGAAAGCTCCTATAATGGTTGCTTGTGAAGCTACCCTCAAGACAATGAATGGTCCCCTTTCCATGGGAAGATATTGCACTCTCACACTTTCACAGAACCCCTACATGTTTCATGATTGGAACCAGGCAGTCAAAACGAAATGCTTCTGCTGGTGTTCGCCAAACGAACACACGTCCGATCGTCAGGAATAATTTAAAAGAAGATTCATCAGACCAGATGACTTGTTCCTATTGCAGTTGAGTCCAGTTCAGGTGGTCTCGGCACCGTTGTTTTCTCTTGATAGCATTCTGCACCGAAATTGATTGTTTTAAAATAGCTACTCTGCCATGAATGTTCGCACCATGCAAATTCCGTTGAATAGTTTTAATGGTCACTAGGCTCTGAAGGTGAATATTTGTCTCGGGCTTTATCTGCTGCAGTGTAGTCTAGCGTTTTCGGGAGACTATACTCTATCACGGCCATTCAACTTCGACTTTCGTCCACTGTTGTGCTTAGCTGAAGACACCTTACCCAGGTTTGTGTAGGTTGTCATAATACTTGATACATTAGTCTTTGAAACATCCACAAGGTTCACTGTTCTAGACACGGATGCTCCAGCAAGGCAAGCTTCAATTACCATGCTGCTTTTCACTCCGGAGAGGTCGGGCATAATCTCGCTTTGCTAGGAATAAAATTTTCTCATGCAGCTCTCACACTGCTAAATGCTTGACTGATACCTTCCTTTTTGGCGCCACTAGATGGCACATTGTTGCGACAAGCGACGGCCTCTATTTGACGGGATATATATATATATATATATATATTATATATATATTTTTTTTTTATTATATATATATATATATATATATATATATATAAGGAATTTACATTCATTATTCTCTGTGACCCGGCTAGATGTGTGAGAGGAACTAAATGATCAGACGACATGATGAACTTCAATTATTTATTTATCTCTATATTCAACACAGACACAAATAACACTCTAAATAAGATAAATTTGATCAATTAGAGAACGAATGTGAGACAAGATGATGGCGTGGGGAATATATAATCGATCATGTAAATCTATCCTTACAATAACTTATACAAAGCTTTTTTATTTTAGAAGCGCGCTAATAATGTAACTCTCTAACTTCAACTTGAAATAAGATCACAGTACCTGAACTCTTGTAATCCTTTAGACGTGGCCTCAAACACTTCTCCTATAGTAAAACTAAGCACTTTTCGAATTTCTAACTTCTCGCTTTGTACACTGTTTACGTATACGTACTACTGCCGGTTTGCTAGTTTCTCATCTATTCACTTCACCTCCAAGCTATCCTCACTTCACTAACCTTCAACTCTCACTTCACAAACTTTTAAACTCGAATACAGAATATATATATATATTTATATCAAACTTAATTTGGATAATCACACTTTCTTTCCTCGCAGAAAGTTGATTGAACAAATGATGACCCAAAAGGTAAAAGTAGTGGAAAAAACCCTATAGATCAGTCGCATGTATTTATTTATTTATATATGTGTGTGTGTGTGTTTTCTACACTTTTTATTGCTCTGTTATGTCGAAATTTTCTACTGAAGGGAAATGTTTGGACCCTGTAAAGCAAGTTTAACCCTATTTCACTGTCTTAAATCAGTGGCAGCTCAAGAAAACATAATAGTTTTCCATTTTGGTCAATTGACTTTTTATATGTTTACTTATGTTTTGGTTTGTTGTTCTTGGTTATAAAATCCATTATTTATCATTCTTTGTTTTGTAGAATGATTTACACTATATATATATTATATATATATATATATATATATTATGGTACATAGGGCAGTCTAATAACTATAATTATGTTCAATTGTATCACTGCCTTAGTAATCAAAAATACGAAATAATTATGTTATTTCCTAATTAAATTAAATTACCAATAAATTAAAATCTATCAAGTAATTAAATTTAAATTATTTTTTGTCACCTTTAGAGTTTGTTTTATGCATTAAATATATAATTCTCTCTTTTTGTATAAAAATTTAGGATAATTCATTCGATTTGTGTTTTGATATAAAAAATACATACCTTAATTAAGGTAAAATGTCGTTTCAATGTTTTTAAAGAATATTTTTTTTGGTTATGTCATGTTTAGGGATTGGATCAGCATGTTTCATATTTTTCATTTTATGAAAATTTGGAATGTGGGGTGCTAATTCAGTTCCGGACATCGTTCGAATAACCGAAAACAGAATGCGATCCATACAGTAAATGAGACCGGACACTATACGAATATTGAAAATCATCGCTTGCGGGAAACGTGCTTGAAGAAAAAGCAAAATAGGTGCAAAATGTCGTAATTTTACCTTTATTGTGGGAAATAATCACTTATTTTTCGCTGTACCATTGTACGGCTTCGTTTTTTCGCTGCAAAGTCTCCGATTCTCTTGAGCAGCAGTAGTTGAGTAGGACAGCCCTCTGATTGTTGTTCGTATCACTCCATAGCTGTCTCTCTAACGCAGAAAACTCGTCAGCATTTGATAGACCCTTGCTACTTTCGTTGTTGTTGTCTTCGTCTTCATCCGTTTCATCGTCTTCGTCCGTCTCTATGTTCAAGATGTTGCGCTTCCGTTTTGAATTCGAAGCCTTAGCAATTCACAACTCAACAAAAGAGCACGTATACAACCCCTCACGTGGAAACAAACGAGCCTAATATTCCGCGCAGAGGTTTACCAAATCACACAACTAAAATTCTTCAACTATCCCTCGCCTTGGGTATTCCCTTCTCTTTTGGCCTCACGCGAAACAACCATTGAGCATTTCACAAAACAAAAAAAAAACTGGTCCGGATATTTGACGCTCCGGATAATAAACGTTCGGAAAACGACGTTCTACTGTAATCATCGACATAAATACACTTTCTACAAGATATTTTTTTTTTAAATTATCGATCTAAGCTATTGAAAACTATATGTTACGTACAACTAGTAATCATTGACCACAGTTATCAATATGCACTCGACCCCACTCCATTACTGGGAAGAGTTAGCCTCTCTTCATTCCATCACTTCTCCTACCCTCCCAAATCTTCACCCCTCCCATCTTTCAACACTTCATCCGACATCATCATCACTTCCACCACCATTATCATTTAGAGAAGCAAACCTAGCGGATTACTTAGAACCAGGACCATTCCGAACGGAGAAAAAACGTGCGCTAACTAACTAAATATCACTCAGTTAAGAAATTTTTACTTTATCGCCTCTACCGAAATGTGTGAATACCACGAGTATGTTTTTACTTTTTCACGTGACATTGTGCTCCAGTGCGCTAACATTGGATTAAAACGAGAATTTGGATGAGCGATGGCAGCACGGTGTAACTAGCGCGCTGGTTGCTATGGTTACCCACTTGTGAAGTTTTTTGGACTTTTCTCCATTTTTATGGGATTAACTTTTGAGGAAGACTTTATGGTAACTTTTTAATCTGTGGGAAATTTAAGTGATTTGGAACTAATGCGATTGCTTAGATTAGCTTTGGAGATTATATGCAGGTAAGAATGTTATAGGTGTTTTGTATTGTGTTAAGTAAAATACCTGTGAAATAATTATGTGAGAATTAAAAAGAGGGACATTTGTAAGTTTGCAAATATTTTCTAAAACTTTCTCTGGGAAAAAATTAATGATATGAAAATATCCTGTTCTTAATAAAATTTAGTAAATTAAAAAGCATGTAAATTTTTAAAATATTTTCTAAAAGTAGCTTGTTTTGCATAAGAAAATTAATCTATTTTTGAAAAAAAAAAGAGATAATTTTAAATTTTAATTCTTACAGAAAAGCAGTTAGACACATGTAAAAAATTAATTTAAATTTTCCTTTATATTAATTCGTTTAATCGATACATTTTTGTTTTGTTTTGCAGCTTGTTATGATGTAATATGTGTAACTATTTTTGTATGATTTATAACTATGTTTTTATTTTTCGTTTAGCAGTCAACCATTTAATTTACACTAAATAATGCAACAAAATTTTAAGTTTTAATACTGCAATTATATGTTAACTAGTATTATATTTTCTGAAGTATGTGTATTATGTTAATAGCAAAAACAGATATTTTTTTCAGAATTTTTAATTATATTATCTTTTTTTAATTTTTTCTATTTTTTATTTTCCTATTTTACATTTTATTATTTTATGTTTTTGTTAGCGTTCAGAATTATGTAAACATAATATGATAGTTTGTTTGGTAAGGTAGTATGCATATATGTGGCTTTTTTTCATAATATTTACAAACACATTACAGTTAAAACGCATTTTACTTAATGTTACTTGTTTTTATTTTTATAGTTTATTTATTCTAAATTTAACAAACATTTCATTATTAATTTTTTTAAAAAAAACAGAAATCCATGCAATTTTGGAAAAATATGTATGTTAAATTCAGTTAAATACCTTATTACGAGTAAATAAGGCAATTAATTGGGGGGAAAAATCAAGGCATAATTGAAATTTCAAAATTTACAGCTTAATTATGTTATTTTATTGGACTATTTCTTCCAAAAAATTGCAAGAGGTATCAAATATTAGTCCCAGCCTTAAAAATAATCACGTAATTTTTTAAATATACCTTACCCACATAGAAATACCACGCTATTTTTAGAAAAATAAATGTTTTATTTACTTTAACTAAAAACAAAATGATTAGACGATTTAGTTTTTTCAATCGAAGATTTTCCGGATGCCTGGTACAAAGGTCCATTATCCATAACCAACGGGTCTCGTAATTTTGGAGCAATGCTACAAATCAGGGGTCAGCAACCAACCAAGCCATAGTGTGCCAAACCCAAAAACCAATCTATCAATATGATCCGGGATGTCACACAGCAAGAAATATTTGAAATTCTATTCATGCGTTAATACTTGCAAATGACAGATATTTAGTTTTATTATACATTAATTCTGTGTCATTTAAAGATATTTATTAACACCCGAATATATGTCCTTTGTTTTTTCGCCACCTGTGAAAGGTTTGACTTTGACAGCTGCACAATAAGTAATTACGAAACTAAATTCGGTCGTTGGGGGATTGAGTCGCGTTGTATGAGAAAGGATGTCACTTATATCCATTAACAGCTATTTTTGTAACCCCATTTCTTATCAGCATTCTTAAATGCAGGCTGACGTTTAGTTTGAAAATGCCTTTATACACTTGACGTGTGACATACGAAACTGTCGTGACATAACACACAACACAATCTATTTGATGTACGAATCCATATTCATTCGTCTAAGAGCTCGGAAAATTCGAAGAACAAGCTTTCTTTTTTTTACTGGCCATTTGAATTAAATATGCAGGTATGAGTCGTCACAATAAACTCAAACTCAGAGGACCATTGCCTACTATGCCCATCTCAGTATACGTGGCCATTGGGCATTGAGATGTATGAGCAGATGTTCCGATCAGGTGATCAGTCTGAAGCGAGACCCCCATTGTTTAAGTTCCCAAGCAAGCTTGATACTCATTTATCGACCCACTGCAGTAAGGATGAAAGGTTGAGTAGACCTTGCCCCCCCCCCGGGAATACCTGTGGTGTGGAAGCGCGAGACGCTACCACTCGACCACTGAGCCTCGAATCATCACAATAATTTTTAACAAATATGCTAGTTTTCACAATAAAGCTAAGAACATGTCATAAATTTAAAAGTTGCATATAGCGCACGATGTGCATCAAAATAAATGCTATACTTTTGACTGAAATTATACTCGATATTTGTGTATTGGCGCTGCGAACAGAATGAAAGGAAATTAAATGTTTTAGACGCAGAATGAGAGACAAGCCAATTTAACTTTTGGTGGTGCAAGTGTCACTGAGAATTTTATCGCAGGCCACATGTGGACGTGCCTTACGTTGCCGGACACTGTTACAGATGATAAATTTGACACTTAAGCTGACACATCCTGTTTTCTC
>BMAO01014715.1:0-12247 GCA_019973975.1 Trichonephila clavata | reverse complement strand
ACCAGCCGATTGACAGGAGCGGGCTCACTCCTGCCATCCGTCTACAGCGAAGCGTGGGCCAAAGGGTACGCAAAAGGTATCCCCAGGACACCATTTTCCTCCTTACGGGATGCCGCACACGGCAGACATGCGGGTCGGAAAACCAACGAAGTTAGTCGAAAACGAATAAATCAACATAAGCAAAATATTTATATAAACTGAAGAAAAAAAGACTAAATTAACGCAATACAAAATGTAAACAAAAATATATAAATAATGGATAAGTAATCAAATTAAATAAATATATATATAAATTTCAAATAAGTACATTTAATATCGTTTAATCTGTGATCTAGACGTGAAAAGAAGAAAAAGAAAAATTGAATGACACAAAGAGGGTCGAAAAAAGAGAAGGATCACTAGGGTACTTCGGGGTCGTAAATCCCGTGTTTACCAAGGACAGTAAACCCCTTGGGTAAAAGAAAAGATCACTAGGGCACCTCGGGATTGTGACACCCGTACTCACCTAAAGAAGGTGAGCCCCCTGAGGGGGACCCTCCCCAGGACCGAGGATAACCGAAACATCTCAACCTGACAGAGCTGTGCTACTTAAAGGTCAAAGTTGAGTCCTATCCCCCAAGACCGGTCCAGCCCAATGTTTTAGATGTTAGGGCTTCTTTCACTCTTCGAAGTACTGCACGTGAAACCCCAAGTGCGTGAAATGCGGGAAGTCTCATCTCACAAAGAATTGCTCGAAAACACGGGACATAGAAGCCACCTGCTACAGTGAGTGAAAATTGGGGTCATTGGCGCAAGAACCAATTTTGGTTAAACTGCGCTAAACAATCGTTAAAACATTAAAAGTATAAAACCACTAAAAATCTTTTAACTAAAATTGAAACAATATAAAATCTTCCGCAAAAATTGACAACCAAAGATCGGTGATGGAAGGTAAAATGGCGGAAAGCGACGACGACGCGTTTTTTGCTGCTCTCTAAAATCAGTGTAAAATCACTGAATCAGCTCTCCTATTGAAGTGTAACATGAACCAACAGATTAGAGAGGAAGCCAGGCAGGCACTAGGTGAGTTAAAATCTTCAGTTTATCGGAATTTTGTAATGATTAAGAGTGAAAAATTTGTTGAAGCATGCAAAGAAAGCTTTAAAGACGCCATGTTGGCTTTACCGAAGAAAACGTATAGCAGTGTCGTGGCGCCATTTATTGGCGAAAAACATAAAAGAACCGCCACGGAAGGCATCGTGTTGTTCCGTTCTAATAGCGGCTGAGAACTGCAATTCTGGTGACGTCAGAAAACTGTTAAAAGCTCAAGTTAATTCTAGGAAAGAGAAGATCGGGATTCGACACGTAAAAGAAATAAGTGAAAATACGATTTTAGTTAATTATGCTTCTGAAAAATCTAGAGACAAGTTGATGACGACGATTGAAGCCAATTCTAAGTTCCTGAGTGAATGTAGGATTTAATGGCGCAAGAGCCGATTTCGGCTAAGCTGCGCCAATCAATCGTTCAAATATTAAAAATCATCAAAAATACTCACATATATAATTAAAAGTTCACACAAATAAACAGCAAACATGTTGGTGGGGCACACCCCAAGAAGTCAAATAAGGTCAAAATAGTTCAGAAAAAAAATATTTTATATCTAGGTAAAAGTTTTTATCACAAGAATTTGGAGGGGATTACCCCCCCCCCCCAAGTCCGATAAGTATGATTCAATGTTGTCACTTCCTATGTTTTGTCGGTGTTAAATACCGTTTTTCCGTTACTCCTTCACTCTTTCTTGTAGTAATAGCGTGTAAAAATACCTCTTGTCTCAAGCTTTTATTTTTCCAGTATTCTTCCGACAAAAAATACTTTTTATCCTTATTGGGTGATTCCACTTCTTCCTCTACGTCATACATAATCATGTCCTCATCTGAGGAGTCTTGAGTGAGTGATTTTGAGGTTTTTTGGCGCAAGAGCCAATTCTGGCTATACTGCGCCAAACATATGTTAAAAAATGAAAAGAATGAGTCTAAAACACAGTAATAGTAGTGTAGGGAAAAATATTATAAAAAATAAGAATCGAATTCATGCCATCGAATATTTACCATTCCTCCACCTCCGAGGGAAAAGGTCCTCCTGGTCAGACCTCTGGAATCTAATGCCGACTCCTCCACCCCCCGCCACAAAATAACTTCTCTTCTGCTGAACAAAAATCTAACCTTTAGAATAACCCTAATTAAAAATATCAATAATGGTGAAATTGCAATCTGTTTGAACACTGATGAGGATGTAAACAAACTAAGTCAAGAACTCTCCAAAAATGCTGACTTTGCAAGTTTCTCAATACCCAGGCCAACCCTACGTAAGCCACAATTTATTTTATTCGGTGTGAATTCATCACACAACAAAGATTCCATTACCAAAGCATCACTGCTAAAAATGATATATTCAAGGATGGCGGTCTCGAGGTCAATTTCTCTATGAAATCGAAATCTTCTAATAATTGGGTCATATCCGTAAATCCTTATCTCTACCCCGTTATCGAAGATCATGGCCACCTGTATCTAAACTTTGAAAGAGTTAGAATCGAAACATTTATATCTGTCATGCAATGCTCTACTTGTGGTTCCTTGGGCCACACAAGAAATCACTGCTCTAATACTCAAGCTTGCTTCAGATGCAGCTCTTCGGATGACCACGATCGAACTTTTTGCAATTCTCGCTGCATAAACTGCACAACCCAGAATGCCAGATTTCGATCAGGCTTTTCAGAAAATCACGGATGCCGTGAAAAAAACTGCCCCATCCAATTTAGAAAACGTACAATAGATCGCACCGATTACGGACGTTAATCTCTCACTTTTGACTTCTATTTTTTCGTACCCTGTTATACTATTTATCGATTTGTTTCGGCATCATAAAGTTATTCTCGATTAAACATGTCAGCTTACGAGCCAAATTCTCGTCATTTGCGGGAGGTTTTAATTTTCTGCTTTGATATGAAGAAATCTGCGGTTGAGGCTCATAGAATGCTCTCAGATACCTATGGTGAGGCCACTATTAGTGAAAGAATGTGCCCAGAGTGGTTTCAACGCTTCAAGAACGGTGATTTTGACGTCGAAAACCAGCATGGCGGTGGAAGAGAGAAGGTTTTCGAAGATGCAAAATTGGAGGCATTACTTGATCAAGACTCGTGTCAAACGCAACAAGAATTGGCAGGATCATTAAGAGTGACGCAACAAGCCATTTCACAAGGCCTGAAAGTCATGGGAATGATTCAGAAACAAGGAAATTGGGTGCAGTACGAGTTGAAGCCGAGAGATGTTGAACGGCGTTTGTTTGCTTGTGAACAGCTGCTTGCAAGGCAAAGACGGAAGGGATTTCTGCATCGCATTTTGACTGGGGATGAAAAATGGGTTCATTACGATAATCCCAAGCTCAGAAAATCATGGGGATATCCCGGCCATGCTTCCACGTCGACGGCCAAACCAAATATTCACGGTTCCAAGGTCAAGCTCGGTATTCGGTGGGACCAGCTCGGCGTAGTGTATTATGAGTTGTTAAAACCGACTGAAACAATCGCAGGCAATCGTTATCGAACGCAATTAACGAGCATTGAAAGACAAACGGCCGCAATACAAAGAGAGACATGATAAAGTGATTTTACAGCATGACAATGCTCGACCCCGTGTTGCGAAAGTGGGCAAGACATACTTGGAAACGTTGAAATGGGAAGTCCCTACCCCACCCGCCGTGTTCTCCAGAAGTTGCTCCCTCGGATTATCACTTGTTTCGATTAATGGCACGCGGCCTGGCTGAGCAGCACTTCCGGTCTTATGAAGAAGCAAAAAATTGGATCGATTCGTGGATCGCTTCAAAAGATGACCAGTTTTTTCACGCATTTATATGATCTAGGTTTATTTTTATTATTTATCAACATATTGGAATTACTTGTTCAACTTCATTTCATGTTTTTTTTGTTGAGTTGTATATTATGCTTAATTTTCCCCTTGTCATTTTTGTATATTATATATGTATCTTTGTGTTTTAATTTTATGTATATTTTTTATTTTGATATATCATGCTTATACATGTTCTTGAATTTTTCTGATCCACCAATTATTTTCACATTTGATTTATATTTACATTTTTGATTTTATTTGTATTCTATTCATTTTCTTATTCAAATTTCTTGCAAGGCAAATTTTGTGGAATATATTTTTCCTCCTCTTCTTTATTACATTCATTACTGGGCGCACCGGTATCTTTATCACTGCTGGACCACTTGCATTCTCCGTATTTTTTTTCTCTATATTTCCTGATTAACCTTGGCTTAAGGTATGGCTGATCCTGCTATTTATATTTTGCAATTAAATTTAAATCATTCGCGGGCCGCGCACCTTCAGGCCATCGTGGTGGCAGCGGATCTTGGCTCAGATATTTTGATTCAAGACCCTTATATTAACTATAATAAGCCTCTGAACCCCCTCGAGAGAGGGTCCACTCAATTCTTCTCTTTAGATAATAGATGTCTCACTATCTGCCTTAATAGGGTAGTTTCTCCAGATTTCATTAATAAAACAAAATCTACCATTGCTGTGTCTTTCAATTTTAAAAACTCTTCCATTCTTCTTATCAATATCTACTCTCCCCCTCGTGATGATTTCAAAGGTCTTATTGATGAACTTTTAATTTACAATTGTATAGAACAAAACTGTCTTTTGATCGGGGATTTCAATGAGAGATCCCCAATCTGGGGTTACAATTATACTGATGCTCGTGGGGACTTATTAATTGATTTTATCTTACAGAACAATCTCCATATCTGTAATATTCCGGAGTTGGGACCCACTTTTGAGGCTCACTCTGGTACAGGGAATTCAGATATCACCCTTATCTCTAATAACATCTACAATTTAATAAATAAATGGGAGGTTCTTGGCCAGGAATCTCTTAGTGACCCACCGGTTTATTGGTGTCGGCTCCGTGATCTACCAGTCTTATCTTAAAACCAAATATGGGTCTCGAAAATTTCTTAACCTTTTTAAATTTTATTATGCTGAAATGAACAATAGGGCAGATACTATATGTAATATTGATCAGCTGGAGGAATTTATAGGTGTTTTTATCCAGTACGTGAGGTCGTCTTCTTTTAGATCTTTCCGTAAGCGGCGGGTCCTTCCTTCTTGCTCGGACCTTTACCTGGTGGAATTCTAACTTAAAAACTAATAGGAATAAAACTAATACCTTTAAAAGAAAATTACAGTATTTAATAAGAAATAATTTTTCTATCAGTGAGATAGAGACTTTTAAAATTTTATATTAAAAGCAAAAATCTAACTATAAAAAACTAATTATTCAAACGAAACGGGAAGCCTGGGGGAATTACTGCCGGTTCAATACTGAAAGGTATTGTTTACATTTTAAAGTCGCTTTTGGTAAGGATATTAATTTCAATGCTAAGAGATTTCTCTCCCAGACTCGCCTAATGCAACTCCAAAACAGAAAATTGAAAAACTTTTATGTACTCTTTTCCCCTCTTCTCCCTCCTTTGCCAATGACTTTGATAATTGTTTACCACCAGAAGATATCATCCCCGAGGAGGTGGAGATTATTTTCCAGAATTTAAAGGCCGGCAAGGCCCCTGGGCTCGATCATATTTATTATAATATTTGGAAAATAATTTATTCTAACTATCCCAATGTTATTATAAAAATTATTAATCTTTGCTTAAAGTTTTCTTATTTCCCTAATATCTTTAAAAAATTCTAAATTAAAGCTCTTATTAAAACCTGCTAAGGACCCATCCTCATTCAATTCGTATCGGCCTATTTGTTTGTTACCTACCTTAGGGAAAATTATTGAACGTATTTTTGCTAATAGGCTTCACACTTGGTTAACTAATCATACCATTATTCACAAAAATCAATTTGGCTTTAGAGAGAACTGAAGCTGCGAGGATGCCACTAACAATTTAATTACTAACATTAAAACTAACAGTGTTTCTGGCCATACCTCTTTAGTCCTTATTGACAATATAAATTGGCCGATCTTATTTCAGATTTTCCACAACTACAATATCCCACTTTATTTTCAAAAATTTATTTATTCCTATTTGGTTAATCGGTTTGTTGTTTTTATCAATTCTAATTTTTCGATTAAACATCCAATTAATCAAGGCTGTCCTCAGGGTTCCGTTCTTGCCCCAACATTGTGGAATATTTACTTCAATCCAGTCTGAGGCCTTAACTCAGATAAATATTTAATTCAAGCTTTTGCAGACGACCTTGCTGTTGTCACCACGGGTAAGGCCCGAAGGACTTTGGAATTTGAAACCAATTCAATTCTTGATCAAATCTCTAATAAACTCAAAAATCTTAAACTTGTTATTTCTCCTGAAAAAACTTACTCGGTCGCATTCAGGTGTACATCCCGTGGTGGTACTGTGTTTCGCAGGAAACCTATCTTTAAAATCAATAATGTTACTATTAAAGTAGTCAACTCTATTAAATATCTTGGGTTTATTATTGACAACCGGCTCTCTTGGCTCCCTCATATTGATTTTATAAAAGAGAGAATTTATAAATTCTCTTCAGTTTAATAGAATTTTGTTTTCGAATTCTAACTTTAAATATTTTAAATTGTGGTATTTTACTGTGATTGAACGCATCATTATTTATGGTGCGGGAATTCGGGGTGGCTCGCTCACATCTCGTCATATCCAAAAACTTAACGCTATTCAAAGAATATACCTTTTAAAAATCACGAGGGGTTTTAGGACATCACCCACCAACGCCTTACAAATCATTTCTGGTGCTCTCCCAATTCACCTTTCTGTTAATAAAGCTTTTCTTAAATACCAAATCTGGAAACTTCGAAACCCTGAATTTAATAATATTATTCATTGTCATTCCATTGAAAATTTTATTTCTCTCCACTCTGTAAAAGCTCATAATAGAATTATTATTTTTAATTAAATGCAGGGGCCTAATGAGTGGGAGGTGTACACCGAAGGATCCAAAATTGGAACAGAGACCGGGTTTGCGGTGTGCATTTTTTATCGAGAGTCCCTTTTTGGGACCTATTCTTTTAAATTAAAACCCTACAATACTGTTTTCCAGGCGGAATTGTCTGCAATAGGCTTCTCCGTCCTATGGGCGGTTGCTAAAAATGTTAAAATTCATATTTACACTGATAGTTTATCATCCATTCTTTTACTTAAAAGTCCTAACAATAAATCTGCCTATCTTAATTTAATTAAGAATAAACTCTATGTACCGCAACTTTTATAATATTTTCTGGGTTAAGGCTCATAATAATAATTTTTTTAATGATATTTTTCATCATTTTGCTAAAGTCGCTACTACTAATGGAGTTGAGGTGAGTGTCCCCGCCCCTCGCTCTTATGTCATAAAAATCCTTCAAAACAAATTAATTGAGGGCTGGAAGAGTTGGTGGTCAATCTCCAATACTGGCTTAAGAGTCAAATCCTTCTTTCCCAAACCCAGTTTAGATATTAATCCCCCTTCCAGTTACGTTACGTTACCCAATTCTTAACAAATCATGACCCATTTGTTTCTTATTTGCATCGCTTCAAATTAAAAGCAACCCCCAATTGTCTTTGTGGTTCTGTGGGGGATGCTGACCATTATGTATTCGGAAGTCCTCTGACTAAAGATTTCCATTTGGACTCTCCATCTCAAAATGCTAAAAAAGTATGGTACCAATCTATCGTTAAAAATCCCTCCATTCACTCTAAACTAAAATCATGTATTAAAAAATTGCCTCTACAGCCCGAGATCAGATTCCTTAGGGGGGGGGGGTTTGGTCGGTACTCTTTTGTGGTCACACACAAGCGGTTTTTTCCCCTCCTCCTCCACAAACGTTTCCTGCCTTTTTTTTCTCACCCTCTTGTTTTTTAATTCTTAATCTCTAAACGCTATTTATGTTTCACAATATTTTGAAGCTTCCTGGTTTAACTCTTGGTTAACAATATTAGTATTACTTTCAGGTTAATTTCCTGTTTTTTCTATTTTATTTTATTTATTTTTTTTAGTAAAAAATGATATCTCCAATAAAATCCAATAATCTATTTCTATCTTTATTTATTTTTCACTGCTGCTATCTTCTTTTATGCTTCTTTAAAAGAAATGGGGGAGGTGATCTCGAAAAAAGTAATCCTCCTTCCGATGAATCATTTCCTTTTTCTGAAAACTGAAGAACCAAATGGCGGGAAAATATCAACAGGAAGTGGTGTCATCAACTGAAAATTTGATTCCACAGAAACTTTTTTTAAATTTAATTATTTATGTTTCCTGTTTTTTTCCCTGTCTTTATGGTGCATTTGTTTTGTGTAATTTAGTTATTTCTTTTGTAATTGTAAAAAATTTGGAATTGTTTAAAATGTAAACTTTGATTTTTCTTTACAGTAAAAATTGGTTGTGAGGGTGGTTGTTTCCCGAGGGATCGGTTGTAGCTCGGTTCCTCTGGGCATTTATCATCATCATCTTACTTTTGTTCTTTTAAACGCCTTTTCCTATTTTTAAAATTTTGCTTTAAACTTTTTGCTGCATTAGATGTCTTTGTATCAAGCAATAGGATAGATGGAAGAGTTTCAATTGGTAAGGTGAGTGAGTGAGTTGGTTGGGTTTTATGTTGCAAAAGCCAATTTTGGCTATGCTGCGCCAAAAAATTGTTAAAATATTAAAATACACGATAAAATATCTAAAATACCAACGTAACATTTTCAATAAAATTTAAAATTCCAAATCACAAAAAATCGATTTCAAATGATAAAAGCAAACAAAGTTTACTGGGGGAAATCCCTCACCAAGTCAGACAACATCTTAAAATAACATATTTAAAAATAAAATCGATAAATGAATAAGCGAGTTTAAAGAAAAATTTTAAATCACAATAAGATTTTATTTAGAAAAAAAAAGAAAAATTAATTTCTTTTATCTCTGTAAATGATCGGGTGGGGTGGGGGATTCCCCACCCTGTTCAAAGGGTATCATTGAGAAAAAGTCAGTTTCTATTCTAAGGTTGGTGTTAAAAGTTGAAATCCTTTATAATAAGTTTTCCCGTCTTTTACCACATAATTTAGGATCCGGATCAGATTCCTGTTCCCCTCACGTCGTACACAATCTCATGTCTTCCTCATCCGTAGTATATTCAACGGGAGCCGACTTTCTGGGTTTATGTGCAGCCATCTTTATTTCTATATTGTGTTTTGTAGTATGTTTAGGTGGACGCTTTTTCTTACGTTTTGAAGTCTGGGATGTAGAAGGTATGACGTTGGATGTAGTGGCAGTAGTTTATAAGAATAGGACTTGTTTCAGTTGGTAAAGGTGTAAACATTGATATTGTGGATGAAGAAAGGGCTTTAATGGATGAGGAAGATGCAACAGAGGGTTGAATACTGGAGTTGGATGATGAAGTTTCCATAGGGCTCAACATAGGGTTGGTGAAGGAAAGTATTGCATTAGAAATAGGAATCGGTGGCGTGAGTGAGTGAGTGAATGTAGGGTTTAATGGCGCAAGAGCCGATTTCGGCTAAGCTGCGCCAATCAATCGTTAAAATATTAAAAATACATTTAAAATACTCAAATATAGTTAAAACCTCACACAAATAAACAACAATTATATTTTGGTGGGGCACCCCCCCCCCCAAGCCAGACAAGTTTAAAACATTTCAAAAAAAAAATCAAAATATTTTATATTCAAAAAAATTGCTAATAACAAGTTTTTGGTGGGGATTACCCCCACCAAGTCCGATAAGTATGATTCAATCGCGCCCCTTCCGTGGAATCGGTGGCTGAGGTTCCGACACTATCGAAGAGGTGGATGGCAAGAGGTGTGCCTGAGCTGAAGATGATGTGGAGACAGCAGGAGTGAGTGATTGTAGGGTTTATTGGCACAAGAGCCGAGGCCGGCTATACTGCACCAAACATTCGTTAAAATATTTAAAACGTTTTAAAATATCTAAAAATGCCAACAAGAACACTGTTTCAAAAGTACAAAGTAAATTAAAATATTAAAATTCAATTCAAAAAATAAAGGAACATACATTTTGGTGAGGGGACGAACCCTGCCACAAACTCAAGAAAGGTTAAAGCGGAAATATTCAAAAGTAAAAATCTATATTAAAAAAAATTCAGCCATTTGCTGGTAATGTAAATTGTAAAAGAGAGAACAATTACTTTTTGTCAGTTTTATATTGAGTAGGTGTAATAATGTGAGAATACGGTTCAAAGTAATATCTCGGTAGAGTCTTTATTGTATCCTTTTTCGGTGTTTCCACCTCTTCTCTCTCTCTTCTACATCATACATAATCATGTCCTCATCTGAGGTGTCTTGAATAGGTGAACTTTTCTTCGGTTTATGGGGTGCCACTTTTATCTCTATTTTTGGTTTTCCAGTGTTAGGTATGTTTTTGGTAGGACGCCTTTTTTTACAACGTTTTGAAGCCTGAGATATAGAAGTTGTATCTGTTGATGGTAAGTTATTGGATTCGGAGGTAGTAGATATGGTACTAGATGTTGTACAGAGAGAGAGAGAGGTGGGAGTTTCAACAACAATAGAAGAGGGATGAATAGTTGATTTCGAAGAGGATTCAATAGGTGAAAACATATTATTGGTGGTGGTAAGTACTGAATTAGAAATAGAAGTCGGGGGCTGAGTTTCTGACACTGTAGTGGCTACTGAAGAGATTGAGGGCAAGAGGTGTGCTTGGGTTGAAGATGATGTGGAAACAGCAGGAGTGGATGTTGGTATATCTGGTTTTGGGAGGGATGAAATTGGTTTAAGTAAATTTAAAGGTGGACATTTTATTTTTGTTATATCTTCGTCTGTCTGTGTGGCACTGTTTATAGTAGAGGATTTGGCAGCCTGAGCGTAAGTTTGAGTTAACTGTGGAACTATTAATTTTCATGCTTCTATATAAGATATATTTTTATTGGTTTTAATAGCTTGGATTTCTTTCTCAGTTTTCCACTTTGGGCATACTTTTGAATATGATTGATGGGTTTGGGAACAATTAACACATTTCGGCTCTAGTGTACAATCCGTGGAAGAATGCCCAACGGATGCATGTCTAGAGCATGTCAATTGACCGCGGCAGGAAGTTTGAGAATGTCCGAACCTCTGACACTTGAAACAGCGCAGAGGATTCAGGATGTACGGACGTATTTAGCAGTTAAGGTAACCAGCTTTTATTGTACCTGGAAGATTCGGGCCATTGAAAGTTAAAATCAAATGTTTCGTAGGAATAATGGCGGCATCTTTTTTAATCGTAATTCTTCTGACCTGAATAACACCCTGATCAGAAAATCCATTAAGGATTTCTGCCTCAGGGGTGGTCAACAGGTCAGGTTCAGATATGACACCTCGGCTTGAGTTAAGGGATTTGTGAGGAGTAACTGTAAGTGTAGAATCCAGAAATGTTTTTGCAGACAGATAAGATTTCGATTGAATAGCTGATTTTGTTTCAACAAGTAAATCACCAGATCGCATTTTTTTAACCGATTTTGGTTCACCGATTGCTTGAAAGGCTTTGAAAATCGCAAAAGGGGATTTTCTGAACATTTCATTGTTGGGTAACGACAAGATGAAAAAGCGTGAAGTACTGGCAATATGTTCAATGGTATGAAATTTGCGTAAAACGAGGCCTTTACCCGGGCACATCAGAATTGGATCCATAGGCACATGAAAAACTTCGTTCTGGAGTGCCTCCACCCACCACGGAGTCCAACAAGGGAGGCAGTGTGCCGGTCATCTGGCAAAAGCCAGGCACGGCACTTACCTGGAGTACACCCAGAATATAGAACTACAGCATCAGGGCGAGGATCCAACGGGTAAACCCGCCACCCCTTATCTGCAGCACTAACCCTACAGCAATGTCTCCGAAAAGACTTATCACCAGCCGATTGACAGGAGCGGGCTCACTCCTGCCACCCGTCTACAGCGAAGCGTGGGCCAAAGGGAACGCAAAAGGTATCCCCAGGACACCATTTTCCTCCTTACGGGATGCCGCACACGGCAGACATGCGGGTCGGAAAACCAACGAAGTTAGTCGAAAACGAATAAATCAACATAAGCAAAATATTTATATAAACTGAAGAAAAAAAGACACTAAATTAACGCAATACAAAATGTAAACAAAAATATGTTAATAATGGATTAGTAATCAAATTAAATAAATATATATATAAATTTCAAATAAGTACATTTAATATCGTTTAATCTGTGATCTAGACGTGAAAA
>BMAO01014714.1:0-19775 GCA_019973975.1 Trichonephila clavata | reverse complement strand
TTTTATTGCAATAACTTTTGATCTAATTGAAATTTTGAAAAGCGCTACATGTATTCGTGATCAGCGTCGGATTTTAATAAGAAAATTGAGTTTGGTTTGAATAGGAGTTAGAAATTTTTCCCTGTTCATGACGTCTCCCTGCCAAATATCCAAAAAATGTGAAATTTTTATTGCAATAACTTTTGATCTAATTGAAATTTTGAAAACGCTACATGTATTCGTGATCAGCGTCGGATTTTACATAAGAAAATTGAGTTTGGTTTGAATAGGAGTTAGAAATTTTTTCCCTGTTCATGACGTCTCCCTGCCAAATATCCAAAAAATGTGAAATTTTTTATTGCAATAACTTTTGATCTAATTGAAATTTTGAAAAAGCGCTACATGTATTCGTGATCAGCGTCGGATTTTACATAAGAAAATTGAGTTTGGTTGGAATAGGAGTTAGAAATTTTTTCCCTGTTCATGACGTCTCCCCTGCCAAATATCCAAAAATGTGAAAATTTTTTATTGCAATAACTTTTGATCTAATTGAAATTTTGAAAAGCGCTACATGTATTCGTGATCAGCGTCGATTTTACATAAGAAAATTGAGTTTGGTTGGAATAGGAGTTAGAAATTTTTTTCCCTGTTCATGACGTCTCCCCTGCCAAATATCCAAAAAATGTGAAATTTTTTTTATTGCAATAACTTTTGATCTAATTGAAATTTTGAAAAGCGCTACATGTATTCGTGATCAGCGTCGGATTTTACATAAGAAAATTGAGTTTGGTTGGAATAGGAGTTAGAATTTTTTTCCCTGTTCATGACGTCTCCCTGCCAAATATCCAAAAAATGTGAAATTTTTTATTGCAATAACTTTTGATCTAATTGAAATTTTGAAAAGCGCTACATGTATTCGTGATCAGCGTCGGATTTTACATAAGAAAATTGAGTTGGTTGGAATAGGAGTTAGAAATTTTTTCCCTGTTCATGACGTCTCCCCTGCCAAATATCCAAAAAATGTGAAAATTTTTTTATTGCAATAACTTTTGATCTAATTGAAATTTTGAAAAGCGCTACATGTATTCGTGATCAGCGTCGGATTTTACATAAGAAAATTGAGTTTGGTTGGAATAGGAGTTAGAAATTTTTCCCTGTTCATGACGTCTCCCCTGCCAAATATCCAAAAATGTGAAAATTTTTATTGCAATAACTTTTGATCTAATTGAAATTTTGAAAAGCGCTACATGTATTCGTGATCAGCGTCGGATTTTACATAAGAAAATTGAGTTTGGTTGGAATAGGAGTTAGAAATTTTTTCCTGTTCATGACGTCTCCCTGCCAAATATCCAAAAAATGTGAAATTTTTTATTGCAATAACTTTTGATCCAATTGAAATTTTGAAAAGAGCTACATGTATTCGTGATCAGCGTCGGATTTTTACATAAGAAAATTGAGTTTGGTTTGAATAGGAGTTAGAAATTTTTTCCCTGTTCATGACGTCTCCCCTGCCAAATATCCAAAAAATGTGAAAATTTTTTATTGCAATAACTTTTGATCTAATTGAAATTTTGAAAAGCGCTACATGTATTCGTGATCAGCGTCGGATTTTAAATAAGAAAATGAGTTTGGTTTGAATAGGAGTTAGAAATTTTTCCCTTTCATGACGTCTCCCCTGCCAAATATCCAAAAAATGTGAAAATTTTTTATTGCAATAACTTTTGATCTAATTGAAATTTTGAAAAGCGCTACATGTATTCGTGATCAGCGTCGGATTTTACATAAGAAAATTGAGTTTGGTTGAATAGGAGTTAGAAATTTTTTCCCTGTTCATGACGTCTCCCTGCCAAATATCCAAAAAATGTGAAATTTTTTATTGCAATAACTTTTGATCTAATTGAAATTTTGAAAAGCTACATGTATTCGTGATCAGCGTCGGATTTTACATAAGAAAATTGAGTTTGGTTGGAATAGGAGTTAGAAATTTTTCCCTGTTCATGACGTCTCCCCTGCCAAATATCCAAAAAATGTGAAATTTTTTTATTGCAATAACTTTTGATCTAATTGAAATTTTGAAAAGCGCTACATGTATTCGTGATCAGCGTCGGATTTTAATAAGAAAATTGAGTTTGGTTGGAATAGGAGTTAGAAATTTTTTCCCTGTTCATGACGTCTCCCCTGCCAAATATCCAAAAAATGTGAAATTTTTATTGCAATAACTTTTGATCTAATTGAAATTTGAAAAGCTACATGTATTCGTGATCAGCGTCGGATTTTACATAAGAAAATTGAGTTTGGTTGGAATAGGAGTTAGAAATTTTTTCCCTGTTCATGACGTCTCCCCTGCCAAATATCCAAAAAATGTGAAATTTTTTATTGCAATAACTTTTGATCTAATTGAAATTTTGAAAAGCTACATGTATTCGTGATCAGCGTCGGATTTTACATAAGAAAATTGAGTTTGGTTGAATAGGAGTTAGAAATTTTTTCCCTGTTCATGACGTCTCCCCTGCCAAATATCCAAAAAATGTGAAAATTTTTATTGCAATAACTTTTGATCTAATTGAAATTTTGAAAAGCGCTACATGTATTCGTGATCAGCGTCGGATTTTACATAAGAAAATTGAGTTTGGTTGGAATAGGAGTTAGAAATTTTTTCCCTGTTCATGACGTCTCCCCTGCCAAATATCCAAAAAATGTGAAAATTTTTTATTGCAATAACTTTTGATCTAATTGAAATTTTGAAAAGCTACATGTATTCGTGATCAGCGTCGGATTTTACATAAGAAAATTGAGTTTGGTTGGAATAGGAGTTAGAAATTTTTTCCCTGTTCATGACGTCTCCCCTGCCAAATATCCAAAAAATGTGAAATTTTTTATTGCAATAACTTTTGATCTAATTGAAATTTTGAAAAGCTACATGTATTCGTGATCAGCGTCGGATTTTACAAAAGAAAATTGAGTTTGGTTGGAATAGGAGTTAGAAATTTTTCCCTGTTCATGACGTCTCCCCTGCCAAATATCCAAAAAATGTGAAATTTTTTATTGCAATAACTTTTGATCTAATTGAAATTTTGAAAAGCGCTACATGTATTCGTGATCAGCGTCGGATTTTACATAAGAAAATTGAGTTTGGTTGGAATAGGAGTTAGAAATTTTTCCCTGTTCATGACGTCTCCCTGCCAAATATCCAAAAAATGTGAAATTTTTATTGCAATAACTTTTGATCTAATTGAAATTTTGAAAACGCTACATGTATTCGTGATCAGCGTCGGATTTTACATAAGAAAATTGAGTTTGGTTGGAATAGGAGTTAGAAATTTTTCCCTGTTCATGACGTCTCCCTGCCAAATATCCAAAAAATGTGAAATTTTTTATTGCAATAACTTTTGATCTAATTGAAATTTTGAAAAGCGCTACATGTATTCGTGATCAGCGTCGGATTTTACATAAGAAAATTGAGTTTGGTTGGAATAGGAGTTAGAAATTTTTCCCTGTTCATGACGTCTCCCCTGCCAAATATCCAAAAAATGTGAAAATTTTTATTGCAATAACTTTTGATCTAATTGAAATTTTGAAAAGCGCTACATGTATTCGTGATCAGCGTCGGATTTTACATAAGAAAATTGAGTTTGGTTGGAATAGGAGTTAGAAATTTTTTCCCTGTTCATGACGTCTCCCCTGCCAAATATCCAAAAAATGTGAAAATTTTTTATTGCAATAACTTTTGATCTAATTGAAATTTTGAAAAGCTCTACATGTATTCGTGATCAGCGTCGGATTTTACAAAAGAAAATTGAGTTTGGTTGGAATAGGAGTTAGAAATTTTTTCCCTGTTCATGACGTCTCCCCTGCCAAATATCCAAAAAATGTGAAAATTTTTTATTGCAATAACTTTTGATCTAATTGAAATTTTGAAAAGCGCTACATGTATTCGTGATCAGCGTCGGATTTTAATAAGAAAATTGAGTTTGGTTGAATAGGAGTTAGAAATTTTTCCCTGTTCATGACGTCTCCCCTGCCAAATATCCAAAAAATGTGAAATTTTTATTGCAATAACTTTTGATCTAATTGAAATTTTGAAAAGCGCTACATGTATTCGTGATCAGCGTCGGATTTTACATAAGAAAATTGAGTTTGGTTGGAATAGGAGTTAGAAATTTTTCCCTGTTCATGACGTCTCCCCTGCCAAATATCCAAAAAATGTGAAAATTTTTATTGCAATAACTTTTGATCTAATTGAAATTTTGAAAAGCGCTACATGTATTCGTGATCAGCGTCGGATTTTACATAAGAAAATTGAGTTTGGTTGGAATAGGAGTTAGAAATTTTTCCCTGTTCATGACGTCTCCCCTGCCAAATATCCAAAAAATGTGAAATTTTTTATTGCAATAACTTTTGATCTAATTGAAATTTTGAAAAGCGCTACATGTATTCGTGATCAGCGTCGGATTTTACATAAGAAAATTGAGTTTGGTTGAATAGGAGTTAGAAATTTTTCCCTGTTCATGACGTCTCCCCTGCCAAATATCCAAAAAATGTGAAATTTTTTATTGCAATAACTTTTGATCTAATTGAAATTTTGAAAAGCGCTACATGTATTCGTGATCAGCGTCGGATTTTACATAAGAAAATTGAGTTTGGTTGGAATAGGAGTTAGAAATTTTTCCCTGTTCATGACGTCTCCCCTGCCAAATATCCAAAAAATGTGAAATTTTTATTGCAATAACTTTTGATCTAATTGAAATTTTGAAAAGCTACATGTATTCGTGATCAGCGTCGGATTTTACATAAGAAAATTGAGTTTGGTTGGAATAGGAGTTAGAAATTTTTTCCCTGTTCATGACGTCTCCCCTGCCAAATATCCAAAAAATGTGAAATTTTTTATTGCAATAACTTTTGATCTAATTGAAATTTTGAAAAGCTACATGTATTCGTGATCAGCGTCGGATTTTACATAAGAAAATTGAGTTTGGTTGAATAGGAGTTAGAAATTTTTCCCTGTTCATGACGTCTCCCCTGCCAAATATCCAAAAAATGTGAAATTTTTTATTGCAATAACTTTTGATCTAATTGAAATTTTGAAAAGCGCTACATGTATTCGTGATCAGCGTCGGATTTTACATAAGAAAATTGAGTTTGGTTGGAATAGGAGTTAGAAATTTTTCCCTGTTCATGACGTCTCCCCTGCCAAATATCCAAAAAATGTGAAATTTTTTTGCAATAACTTTTGATCTAATTGAAATTTTGAAAAGCGCTACATGTATTCGTGATCAGCGTCGGATTTTACATAAGAAAATTGAGTTTGGTTGGAATAGGAGTTAGAAATTTTTTCCCTGTTCATGACGTCTCCCCTGCCAAATATCCAAAAAATGTGAAATTTTTTATTGCAATAACTTTTGATCTAATTGAAATTTTGAAAAGCGCTACATGTATTCGTGATCAGCGTCGGATTTTACATAAGAAAATTGAGTTTGGTTGGAATAGGAGTTAGAAATTTTTCCCTGTTCATGACGTCTCCCCTGCCAAATATCCAAAAAATGTGAAATTTTTTATTGCAATAACTTTTGATCTAATTGAAATTTTGAAAAGCGCTACATGTATTCGTGATCAGCGTCGGATTTTACATAAGAAAATTGAGTTTGGTTGGAATAGGAGTTAGAAATTTTTTCCCTGTTCATGACGTCTCCCCTGCCAAATATCCAAAAAATGTGAAATTTTTTATTGCAATAACTTTTGATCTAATTGAAATTTTGAAAAGCGCTACATGTATTCGTGATCAGCGTCGGATTTTACATAAGAAAATTGAGTTTGGTTGAATAGGAGTTAGAAATTTTTTCCCTGTTCATGACGTCTCCCCTGCCAAATATCCAAAAAATGTGAAAATTTTTTATTGCAATAACTTTTGATCTAATTGAAATTTTGAAAAGCGCTACATGTATTCGTGATCAGCGTCGGATTTTACATAAGAAAATTGAGTTTGGTTGGAATAGGAGTTAGAAATTTTTCCCTGTTCATGACGTCTCCCCTGCCAAATATCCAAAAAATGTGAAATTTTTTATTGCAATAACTTTTGATCTAATTGAAATTTTGAAAAGCGCTACATGTATTCGTGATCAGCGTCGGATTTTACATAAGAAAATTGAGTTTGGTTGGAATAGGAGTTAGAAATTTTTTCCCTGTTCATGACGTCTCCCCTGCCAAATATCCAAAAAATGTGAAATTTTTATTGCAATAACTTTTGATCTAATTGAAATTTTGAAAAGCGCTACATGTATTCGTGATCAGCGTCGGATTTTACATAAGAAAATTGAGTTTGGTTGGAATAGGAGTTAGAAATTTTTCCCTGTTCATGACGTCTCCCTGCCAAATATCCAAAAAATGTGAAATTTTTTATTGCAATAACTTTTGATCTAATTGAAATTTTGAAAAGCGCTACATGTATTCGTGATCAGCGTCGGATTTTACATAAGAAAATTGAGTTTGGTTGGAATAGGAGTTAGAAATTTTTCCCTGTTCATGACGTCTCCCCTGCCAAATATCCAAAAAATGTGAAATTTTTATTGCAATAACTTTTGATCTAATTGAAATTTTGAAAAGCGCTACATGTATTCGTGATCAGCGTCGGATTTTACATAAGAAAATTGAGTTTGGTTGGAATAGGAGTTAGAAATTTTTCCCTGTTCATGACGTCTCCCCTGCCAAATATCCAAAAAATGTGAAATTTTTTATTGCAATAACTTTTGATCTAATTGAAATTTTGAAAAGCGCTACATGTATTCGTGATCAGCGTCGGATTTTACATAAGAAAATTGAGTTTGGTTGAATAGGAGTTAGAAATTTTTCCCTGTTCATGACGTCTCCCTGCCAAATATCCAAAAAATGTGAAATTTTTTATTGCAATAACTTTTGATCTAATTGAAATTTTGAAAAGCGCTACATGTATTCGTGATCAGCGTCGGATTTTACATAAGAAAATTGAGTTTGGTTGGAATAGGAGTTAGAAATTTTTCCCTGTTCATGACGTCTCCCCTGCCAAATATCCAAAAAATGTGAAATTTTTTATTGCAATAACTTTTGATCTAATTGAAATTTTGAAAAGCGCTACATGTATTCGTGATCAGCGTCGGATTTTACATAAGAAAATTGAGTTTGGTTGGAATAGGAGTTAGAAATTTTTCCCTGTTCATGACGTCTCCCCTGCCAAATATCCAAAAAATGTGAAAATTTTTTATTGCAATAACTTTTGATCTAATTGAAATTTTGAAAAGCGCTACATGTATTCGTGATCAGCGTCGGATTTTACATAAGAAAATTGAGTTTGGTTGGAATAGGAGTTAGAAATTTTTCCCTGTTCATGACGTCTCCCCTGCCAAATATCCAAAAAATGTGAAATTTTTATTGCAATAACTTTTGATCTAATTGAAATTTTGAAAAGCGCTACATGTATTCGTGATCAGCGTCGGATTTTACATAAGAAAATTGAGTTTGGTTGGAATAGGAGTTAGAAATTTTTCCCTGTTCATGACGTCTCCCCTGCCAAATATCCAAAAAATGTGAAATTTTTTATTGCAATAACTTTTGATCTAATTGAAATTTTGAAAAGCGCTACATGTATTCGTGATCAGCGTCGGATTTTACATAAGAAAATTGAGTTTGGTTGGAATAGGAGTTAGAAATTTTTTCCCTGTTCATGACGTCTCCCCTGCCAAATATCCAAAAAATGTGAAATTTTTTATTGCAATAACTTTTGATCTAATTGAAATTTTGAAAAGCGCTACATGTATTCGTGATCAGCGTCGGATTTTACATAAGAAAATTGAGTTTGGTTGGAATAGGAGTTAGAAATTTTTTCCCTGTTCATGACGTCTCCCCTGCCAAATATCCAAAAAATGTGAAATTTTTATTGCAATAACTTTTGATCTAATTGAAATTTTGAAAAGCGCTACATGTATTCGTGATCAGCGTCGGATTTTACATAAGAAAATTGAGTTTGGTTGGAATAGGAGTTAGAAATTTTTCCCTGTTCATGACGTCTCCCCTGCCAAATATCCAAAAAATGTGAAATTTTTTATTGCAATAACTTTTGATCTAATTGAAATTTTGAAAAGCGCTACATGTATTCGTGATCAGCGTCGGATTTTACATAAGAAAATTGAGTTTGGTTGGAATAGGAGTTAGAAATTTTTCCCTGTTCATGACGTCTCCCCTGCCAAATATCCAAAAAATGTGAAATTTTTATTGCAATAACTTTTGATCTAATTGAAATTTTGAAAAGCTACATGTATTCGTGATCAGCGTCGGATTTTACATAAGAAAATTGAGTTTGGTTGGAATAGGAGTTAGAAATTTTTCCCTGTTCATGACGTCTCCCCTGCCAAATATCCAAAAAATGTGAAATTTTTTATTGCAATAACTTTTGATCTAATTGAAATTTTGAAAAGCGCTACATGTATTCGTGATCAGCGTCGGATTTTACATAAGAAAATTGAGTTTGGTTGGAATAGGAGTTAGAAATTTTTCCCTGTTCATGACGTCTCCCCTGCCAAATATCCAAAAAATGTGAAATTTTTATTGCAATAACTTTTGATCTAATTGAAATTTTGAAAAGCGCTACATGTATTCGTGATCAGCGTCGGATTTTACATAAGAAAATTGAGTTTGGTTGGAATAGGAGTTAGAAATTTTTCCCTGTTCATGACGTCTCCCCTGCCAAATATCCAAAAAATGTGAAAATTTTTTATTGCAATAACTTTTGATCTAATTGAAATTTTGAAAAGCGCTACATGTATTCGTGATCAGCGTCGGATTTTACATAAGAAAATTGAGTTTGGTTGAATAGGAGTTAGAAATTTTTCCCTGTTCATGACGTCTCCCCTGCCAAATATCCAAAAAATGTGAAATTTTTATTGCAATAACTTTTGATCTAATTGAAATTTTGAAAAGCGCTACATGTATTCGTGATCAGCGTCGGATTTTACATAAGAAAATTGAGTTTGGTTGGAATAGGAGTTAGAAATTTTTTCCCTGTTCATGACGTCTCCCCTGCCAAATATCCAAAAAATGTGAAATTTTTATTGCAATAACTTTTGATCTAATTGAAATTTTGAAAAGCGCTACATGTATTCGTGATCAGCGTCGGATTTTACATAAGAAAATTGAGTTTGGTTGGAATAGGAGTTAGAAATTTTTCCCTGTTCATGACGTCTCCCCTGCCAAATATCCAAAAAATGTGAAATTTTTTTGCAATAACTTTTGATCTAATTGAAATTTTGAAAAGCGCTACATGTATTCGTGATCAGCGTCGGATTTTACATAAGAAAATTGAGTTTGGTTGAATAGGAGTTAGAAATTTTTCCCTGTTCATGACGTCTCCCCTGCCAAATATCCAAAAAATGTGAAAATTTTTATTGCAATAACTTTTGATCTAATTGAAATTTTGAAAAGCGCTACATGTATTCGTGATCAGCGTCGGATTTTACATAAGAAAATTGAGTTTGGTTGGAATAGGAGTTAGAAATTTTTTCCCTGTTCATGACGTCTCCCCTGCCAAATATCCAAAAAATGTGAAATTTTTTATTGCAATAACTTTTGATCTAATTGAAATTTTGAAAAGCGCTACATGTATTCGTGATCAGCGTCGGATTTTACATAAGAAAATTGAGTTTGGTTGGAATAGGAGTTAGAAATTTTTCCCTGTTCATGACGTCTCCCCTGCCAAATATCCAAAAAATGTGAAATTTTTTATTGCAATAACTTTTGATCTAATTGAAATTTTGAAAAGCGCTACATGTATTCGTGATCAGCGTCGGATTTTACATAAGAAAATTGAGTTTGGTTGGAATAGGAGTTAGAAATTTTTCCCTGTTCATGACGTCTCCCCTGCCAAATATCCAAAAAATGTGAAATTTTTTTGCAATAACTTTTGATCTAATTGAAATTTTGAAAAGCGCTACATGTATTCGTGATCAGCGTCGAATACATAAGAAAATTGAGTTTGGTTGGAATAGGAGTTAGAAATTTTTTCCCTGTTCATGACGTCTCCCCTGCCAAATATCCAAAAAATGTGAAATTTTTTATTGCAATAACTTTTGATCTAATTGAAATTTTGAAAAGCGCTACATGTATTCGTGATCAGCGTCGGATTTTACATAAGAAAATTGAGTTTGGTTGGAATAGGAGTTAGAAATTTTTTCCCTGTTCATGACGTCTCCCCTGCCAAATATCCAAAAAATGTGAAATTTTTATTGCAATAACTTTTGATCTAATTGAAATTTTGAAAAGCGCTACATGTATTCGTGATCAGCGTCGGATTTTACATAAGAAAATTGAGTTTGGTTGGAATAGGAGTTAGAAATTTTTCCCTGTTCATGACGTCTCCCCTGCCAAATATCCAAAAAATGTGAAATTTTTTATTGCAATAACTTTTGATCTAATTGAAATTTTGAAAAGCGCTACATGTATTCGTGATCAGCGTCGGATTTTACATAAGAAAATTGAGTTTGGTTGGAATAGGAGTTAGAAATTTTTTCCCTGTTCATGACGTCTCCCCTGCCAAATATCCAAAAAATGTGAAATTTTTTATTGCAATAACTTTTGATCTAATTGAAATTTTGAAAAGCGCTACATGTATTCGTGATCAGCGTCGGATTTTACATAAGAAAATTGAGTTTGGTTGGAATAGGAGTTAGAAATTTTTCCCTGTTCATGACGTCTCCCCTGCCAAATATCCAAAAAATGTGAAATTTTTTATTGCAATAACTTTTGATCTAATTGAAATTTTGAAAAGCGCTACATGTATTCGTGATCAGCGTCGGATTTTACATAAGAAAATTGAGTTTGGTTGGAATAGGAGTTAGAAATTTTTTCCCTGTTCATGACGTCTCCCCTGCCAAATATCCAAAAAATGTGAAATTTTTTATTGCAATAACTTTTGATCTAATTGAAATTTTGAAAAGCGCTACATGTATTCGTGATCAGCGTCGGATTTTACATAAGAAAATTGAGTTTGGTTGGAATAGGAGTTAGAAATTTTTCCCTGTTCATGACGTCTCCCCTGCCAAATATCCAAAAAATGTGAAATTTTTTTTGCAATAACTTTTGATCTAATTGAAATTTTGAAAAGCGCTACATGTATTCGTGATCAGCGTCGGATTTTACATAAGAAAATTGAGTTTGGTTGGAATAGGAGTTAGAAATTTTTTCCCTGTTCATGACGTCTCCCCTGCCAAATATCCAAAAAATGTGAAAATTTTTATTGCAATAACTTTTGATCTAATTGAAATTTTGAAAAGCGCTACATGTATTCGTGATCAGCGTCGGATTTTACATAAGAAAATTGAGTTTGGTTGGAATAGGAGTTAGAAATTTTTTCCCTGTTCATGACGTCTCCCCTGCCAAATATCCAAAAAATGTGAAAATTTTTATTGCAATAACTTTTGATCTAATTGAAATTTTGAAAAGCGCTACATGTATTCGTGATCAGCGTCGGATTTTACATAAGAAAATTGAGTTTGGTTGGAATAGGAGTTAGATTTCCCTGTTCATGACGTCTCCCCTGCCAAATATCCAAAAAATATGAAATTTTTTATTGCAATAACTTTTGATCTAATTGAAATTTTGAAAAGCGCTACATGTATTCGTGATCAGCGTCGGATTTTACATAAGAAAATTGAGTTTGGTTGGAATAGGAGTTAGAAATTTTTTCCCTGTTCATGACGTCTCCCCTGCCAAATATCCAAAAAATGTGAAAATTTTTATTGCAATAACTTTTGATCTAATTGAAATTTTGAAAAGCGCTACATGTATTCGTGATCAGCGTCGGATTTTACATAAGAAAATTGAGTTTGGTTGGAATAGGAGTTAGAAATTTTTCCCTGTTCATGACGTCTCCCCTGCCAAATATCCAAAAAATGTGAAATTTTTATTGCAATAACTTTTGATCTAATTGAAATTTTGAAAAGCGCTACATGTATTCGTGATCAGCGTCGGATTTTACATAAGAAAATTGAGTTTGGTTGGAATAGGAGTTAGAAATTTTCCCTGTTCATGACGTCTCCCCTGCCAAATATCCAAAAAATGTGAAAATTTTTTTGCAATAACTTTTGATCTAATTGAAATTTTGAAAAGAGCTACATGTATTCGTGATCAGCGTCGGATTTTACATAAGAAAATTGAGTTTGGTTGGAATAGGAGTTAGAAATTTTTCCCTGTTCATGACGTCTCCCCTGCCAAATATCCAAAAAATGTGAAATTTTTTATTGCAATAACTTTTGATCTAATTGAAATTTTGAAAAGCGCTACATGTATTCGTGATCAGCGTCGGATTTTACATAAGAAAATTGAGTTTGGTTGGAATAGGAGTTAGAAATTTTTCCCTGTTCATGACGTCTCCCCTGCCAAATATCCAAAAAATGTGAAATTTTTTATTGCAATAACTTTTGATCTAATTGAAATTTTGAAAAGCGCTACATGTATTCGTGATCAGCGTCGGATTTTACATAAGAAAATTGAGTTTGGTTGGAATAGGAGTTAGAAATTTTTTCCCTGTTCATGACGTCTCCCCTGCCAAATATCCAAAAAATGTGAAATTTTTATTGCAATAACTTTTGATCTAATTGAAATTTTGAAAAGCGCTACATGTATTCGTGATCAGCGTCGGATTTTACATAAGAAAATTGAGTTTGGTTGGAATAGGAGTTAGAAATTTTTCCCTGTTCATGACGTCTCCCCTGCCAAATATCCAAAAAATGTGAAATTTTTATTGCAATAACTTTTGATCTAATTGAAATTTTGAAAAGCGCTACATGTATTCGTGATCAGCGTCGGATTTTACATAAGAAAATTGAGTTTGGTTGGAATAGGAGTTAGAAATTTTTTCCCTGTTCATGACGTCTCCCCTGCCAAATATCCAAAAAATGTGAAATTTTTTATTGCAATAACTTTTGATCTAATTGAAATTTTGAAAAGCGCTACATGTATTCGTGATCAGCGTCGGATTTTACATAAGAAAATTGAGTTTGGTTGGAATAGGAGTTAGAAATTTTTCCCTGTTCATGACGTCTCCCCTGCCAAATATCCAAAAAATGTGAAATTTTTTATTGCAATAACTTTTGATCTAATTGAAATTTTGAAAAGCGCTACATGTATTCGTGATCAGCGTCGGATTTTACATAAGAAAATTGAGTTTGGTTGGAATAGGAGTTAGAAATTTTTTCCCTGTTCATGACGTCTCCCCTGCCAAATATCCAAAAAATGTGAAATTTTTTATTGCAATAACTTTTGATCTAATTGAAATTTTGAAAAGCGCTACATGTATTCGTGATCAGCGTCGGATTTTACATAAGAAAATTGAGTTTGGTTGGAATAGGAGTTAGAAATTTTTCCCTGTTCATGACGTCTCCCCTGCCAAATATCCAAAAAATGTGAAATTTTTATTGCAATAACTTTTGATCTAATTGAAATTTTGAAAAGCGCTACATGTATTCGTGATCAGCGTCGGATTTTACATAAGAAAATTGAGTTTGGTTGGAATAGGAGTTAGAAATTTTTCCCTGTTCATGACGTCTCCCTGCCAAATATCCAAAAAATGTGAAATTTTTATTGCAATAACTTTTGATCTAATTGAAATTTTGAAAAGCGCTACATGTATTCGTGATCAGCGTCGGATTTTACATAGAAAATTGAGTTTGGTTGGAATAGGAGTTAGAAATTTTTCCCTGTTCATGACGTCTCCCCTGCCAAATATCCAAAAAATGTGAAATTTTTTATTGCAATAACTTTTGATCTAATTGAAATTTTGAAAAGCGCTACATGTATTCGTGATCAGCGTCGGATTTTACATAAGAAAATTGAGTTTGGTTGGAATAGGAGTTAGAAATTTTTCCCTGTTCATGACGTCTCCCCTGCCAAATATCCAAAAAATGTGAAATTTTTATTGCAATAACTTTTGATCTAATTGAAATTTTGAAAAGCGCTACATGTATTCGTGATCAGCGTCGGATTTTACATAAGAAAATTGAGTTTGGTTGGAATAGGAGTTAGAAATTTTTTCCCTGTTCATGACGTCTCCCCTGCCAAATATCCAAAAAATGTGAAATTTTTTATTGCAATAACTTTTGATCTAATTGAAATTTTGAAAAGCGCTACATGTATTCGTGATCAGCGTCGGATTTTACATAAGAAAATTGAGTTTGGTTGGAATAGGAGTTAGAAATTTTTCCCTGTTCATGACGTCTCCCCTGCCAAATATCCAAAAAATGTGAAAATTTTTATTGCAATAACTTTTGATCTAATTGAAATTTTGAAAAGCGCTACATGTATTCGTGATCAGCGTCGGATTTTACATAAGAAAATTGAGTTTGGTTGGAATAGGAGTTAGAAATTTTTCCCTGTTCATGACGTCTCCCCTGCCAAATATCCAAAAAATGTGAAATTTTTATTGCAATAACTTTTGATCTAATTGAAATTTTGAAAAGCGCTACATGTATTCGTGATCAGCGTCGGATTTTACATAAGAAAATTGAGTTTGGTTGGAATAGGAGTTAGAAATTTTTCCCTGTTCATGACGTCTCCCCTGCCAAATATCCAAAAAATGTGAAATTTTTTATTGCAATAACTTTTGATCTAATTGAAATTTTGAAAAGCGCTACATGTATTCGTGATCAGCGTCGGATTTTACATAAGAAAATTGAGTTTGGTTGGAATAGGAGTTAGAAATTTTTTCCCTGTTCATGACGTCTCCCCTGCCAAATATCCAAAAAATGTGAAATTTTTTATTGCAATAACTTTTGATCTAATTGAAATTTTGAAAAGCGCTACATGTATTCGTGATCAGCGTCGGATTTTACATAAGAAAATTGAGTTTGGTTGGAATAGGAGTTAGAAATTTTTCCCTGTTCATGACGTCTCCCCTGCCAAATATCCAAAAAATGTGAAATTTTTATTGCAATAACTTTTGATCTAATTGAAATTTTGAAAAGCGCTACATGTATTCGTGATCAGCGTCGGATTTTACATAAGAAAATTGAGTTTGGTTGGAATAGGAGTTAGAAATTTTTCCCTGTTCATGACGTCTCCCTGCCAAATATCCAAAAAATGTGAAATTTTTTATTGCAATAACTTTTGATCTAATTGAAATTTTGAAAAGCGCTACATGTATTCGTGATCAGCGTCGGATTTTACATAAGAAAATTGAGTTTGGTTGGAATAGGAGTTAGAAATTTTTTCCCTGTTCATGACGTCTCCCCTGCCAAATATCCAAAAAATGTGAAATTTTTTATTGCAATAACTTTTGATCTAATTGAAATTTTGAAAAGCGCTACATGTATTCGTGATCAGCGTCGGATTTTACATAAGAAAATTGAGTTTGGTTGGAATAGGAGTTAGAAATTTTTTCCCTGTTCATGACGTCTCCCCTGCCAAATATCCAAAAAATGTGAAATTTTTATTGCAATAACTTTTGATCTAATTGAAATTTTGAAAAGCGCTACATGTATTCGTGATCAGCGTCGGATTTTACATAAGAAAATTGAGTTTGGTTGGAATAGGAGTTAGAAATTTTTCCCTGTTCATGACGTCTCCCCTGCCAAATATCCAAAAAATGTGAAATTTTTTATTGCAATAACTTTTGATCTAATTGAAATTTTGAAAAGCGCTACATGTATTCGTGATCAGCGTCGGATTTTACATAAGAAAATTGAGTTTGGTTGGAATAGGAGTTAGAAATTTTTTCCCTGTTCATGACGTCTCCCCTGCCAAATATCCAAAAAATGTGAAATTTTTATTGCAATAACTTTTGATCTAATTGAAATTTTGAAAAGCGCTACATGTATTCGTGATCAGCGTCGGATTTTACATAAGAAAATTGAGTTTGGTTGGAATAGGAGTTAGAAATTTTTCCCTGTTCATGACGTCTCCCCTGCCAAATATCCAAAAAATGTGAAAATTTTTATTGCAATAACTTTTGATCTAATTGAAATTTTGAAAAGCGCTACATGTATTCGTGATCAGCGTCGGATTTTACATAAGAAAATTGAGTTTGGTTGGAATAGGAGTTAGAAATTTTTTCCTGTTCATGACGTCTCCCCTGCCAAATATCCAAAAAATGTGAAATTTTTTATTGCAATAACTTTTGATCTAATTGAAATTTTGAAAAGCGCTACATGTATTCGTGATCAGCGTCGGATTTTACATAAGAAAATTGAGTTTGGTTGGAATAGGAGTTAGAAATTTTTTCCCTGTTCATGACGTCTCCCCTGCCAAATATCCAAAAAATGTGAAATTTTTTATTGCAATAACTTTTGATCTAATTGAAATTTTGAAAAGCGCTACATGTATTCGTGATCAGCGTCGGATTTTACATAAGAAAATTGAGTTTGGTTGGAATAGGAGTTAGAAATTTTTTCCCTGTTCATGACGTCTCCCCTGCCAAATATCCAAAAAATGTGAAAATTTTTTATTGCAATAACTTTTGATCTAATTGAAATTTTGAAAAGCGCTACATGTATTCGTGATCAGCGTCGGATTTTACATAAGAAAATTGAGTTTGGTTGGAATAGGAGTTAGAAATTTTTCCCTGTTCATGACGTCTCCCTGCCAAATATCCAAAAAATGTGAAATTTTTATTGCAATAACTTTTGATCTAATTGAAATTTTGAAAAGCGCTACATGTATTCGTGATCAGCGTCGGATTTTACATAAGAAAATTGAGTTTGGTTGGAATAGGAGTTAGAAATTTTTTCCCTGTTCATGACGTCTCCCTGCCAAATATCCAAAAAATGTGAAATTTTTTATTGCAATAACTTTTGATCTAATTGAAATTTTGAAAAGCGCTACATGTATTCGTGATCAGCGTCGGATTTTACATAAGAAAATTGAGTTTGGTTGGAATAGGAGTTAGAAATTTTTCCCTGTTCATGACGTCTCCCCTGCCAAATATCCAAAAAATGTGAAATTTTTATTGCAATAACTTTTGATCTAATTGAAATTTTGAAAAGCGCTACATGTATTCGTGATCAGCGTCGGATTTTACATAAGAAAATTGAGTTTGGTTGGAATAGGAGTTAGAAATTTTTCCCTGTTCATGACGTCTCCCCTGCCAAATATCCAAAAAATGTGAAATTTTTTATTGCAATAACTTTTGATCTAATTGAAATTTTGAAAAGCGCTACATGTATTCGTGATCAGCGTCGGATTTTACATAAGAAAATTGAGTTTGGTTGGAATAGGAGTTAGAAATTTTTTCCCTGTTCATGACGTCTCCCTGCCAAATATCCAAAAAATGTGAAATTTTTATTGCAATAACTTTTGATCTAATTGAAATTTTGAAAAGCGCTACATGTATTCGTGATCAGCGTCGGATTTTACATAAGAAAATTGAGTTTGGTTGGAATAGGAGTTAGAAATTTTTTCCCTGTTCATGACGTCTCCCCTGCCAAATATCCAAAAAATGTGAAATTTTTTATTGCAATAACTTTTGATCTAATTGAAATTTTGAAAAGCGCTACATGTATTCGTGATCAGCGTCGGATTTTACATAAGAAAATTGAGTTTGGTTGGAATAGGAGTTAGAAATTTTTCCCTGTTCATGACGTCTCCCCTGCCAAATATCCAAAAAATGTGAAATTTTTATTGCAATAACTTTTGATCTAATTGAAATTTTGAAAAGCGCTACATGTATTCGTGATCAGCGTCGGATTTTACATAAGAAAATTGAGTTTGGTTGGAATAGGAGTTAGAAATTTTTTCCCTGTTCATGACGTCTCCCTGCCAAATATCCAAAAAATGTGAAATTTTTATTGCAATAACTTTTGATCTAATTGAAATTTTGAAAAGCGCTACATGTATTCGTGATCAGCGTCGGATTTACATAAGAAAATTGAGTTTGGTTGGAATAGGAGTTAGAAATTTTTTCCCTGTTCATGACGTCTCCCCTGCCAAATATCCAAAAAATGTGAAATTTTTTATTGCAATAACTTTTGATCTAATTGAAATTTTGAAAAGCGCTACATGTATTCGTGATCAGCGTCGATTTTACATAAGAAAATTGAGTTTGGTTGAATAGGAGTTAGAAATTTTTCCCTGTTCATGACGTCTCCCCTGCCAAATATCCAAAAAATGTGAAATTTTTATTGCAATAACTTTTGATCTAATTGAAATTTTGAAAAGCGCTACATGTATTCGTGATCAGCGTCGATTTACATAAGAAAATTGAGTTTGGTTGGAATAGGAGTTAGAAATTTTTTCCCTGTTCATGACGTCTCCCCTGCCAAATATCCAAAAAATGTGAAATTTTTATTGCAATAACTTTTGATCTAATTGAAATTTTAAAAAGCGCTACATGTATTCGTGATCAGCGTCGATTTTACATAAGAAAATTGAGTTTGGTTGGAATAGGAGTTAGAAATTTTTCCCTGTTCATGACGTCTCCCCTGCCAAATATCCAAAAAATGTGAAAATTTTTATTGCAATAACTTTTGATCTAATTGAAATTTTGAAAAGCGCTACATGTATTCGTGATCAGCGTCGATTTACATAAGAAAATTGAGTTTGGTTGGAATAGGAGTTAGAAATTTTTTCCCTGTTCATGACGTCTCCCCTGCCAAATATCCAAAAAATGTGAAATTTTTTATTGCAATAACTTTTGATCTAATTGAAATTTTAAAAAGCTACATGTATTCGTGATCAGCGTCGATTTTACATAAGAAAATTGAGTTTGGTTGGAATAGGAGTTAGAAATTTTTCCCTGTTCATGACGTCTCCCCTGCCAAATATCCAAAAAATGTGAAATTTTTATTGCAATAACTTTTGATCTAATTGAAATTTTGAAAAGAGCTACATGTATTCGTGATCAGCGTCGATTTTACATAAGAAAATTGAGTTTGGTTGGAATAGGAGTTAGAAATTTTTCCCTTCATGACGTCTCCCCTGCCAAATATCCAAAAAATGTGAAAATTTTTATTGCAATAACTTTTGATCTAATTGAAATTTTGAAAAGCGCTACATGTATTCGTGATCAGCGTCGAATTTACATAAGAAAATTGAGTTTGGTTGGAATAGGAGTTAGAAATTTTTTCCCTGTTCATGACGTCTCCCCTGCCAAATATCCAAAAAATGTGAAAATTTTTATTGCAATAACTTTTGATCTAATTGAAATTTTGAAAAGCGCTACATGTATTCGTGATCAGCGTCGATTTTACATAAGAAAATTGAGTTTGGTTGGAATAGGAGTTAGAAATTTTTTCCCTGTTCATGACGTCTCCCCTGCCAAATATCCAAAAAATGTGAAAATTTTTATTGCAATAACTTTTGATCTAATTGAAATTTTGAAAAGCGCTACATGTATTCGTGATCAGCGTCGATTTTACATAAGAAAATTGAGTTTGGTTGGAATAGGAGTTAGAAATTTTTTCCCTGTTCATGACGTCTCCCCTGCCAAATATCCAAAAAATGTGAAAACTTTTTATTGCAATAACTTTTGATCTAATTGAAATTTTGAAAAGCGCTACATGTATTCGTGATCAGCGTCGATTTACATAAGAAAATTGAGTTTGGTTGGAATAGGAGTTAGAAATTTTTTCCCTGTTCATGACGTCTCCCCTGCCAAATATCCAAAAAATGTGAAAATTTTTATTGCAATAACTTTTGATCTAATTGAAATTTTGAAAAGCGCTACATGTATTCGTGATCAGCGTCGATTTTACATAAGAAAATTGAGTTTGGTTGGAATAGGAGTTAGAAATTTTTTCCCTGTTCATGACGTCTCCCTGCCAAATATCCAAAAAATGTGAAATTTT
>BMAO01014713.1:0-99439 GCA_019973975.1 Trichonephila clavata | reverse complement strand
GCGATTAAATGCTCAAAGTAATTTTCCTTCTGACAATCAGTTCTTCATGCTGATTGTATATATACACATGCATTGTATACATTTTTTACATATAAATGTTACATGTTTTACATATCTATGCCAATTTCTGTCGTTGAAGATAAATATTCATCCTTCCTAATAATAATTCTTCCTTCATCGGCATATTCAATATTTTGTTCAATGTAGAAAATATTGCTCAAATTTTGTATAACAGAAAGAAAATGACACTGAATTCAAACTAATTGCTATTAACATGTTGGTAATATCGTGAAGATAATGCTTCCTATTTATGAGAAACCAGAATGTACCATGTTTTTTTTGTGTATCGCTGTTTTTTGCCTTTTGGTCCCTATGACCGAAAAGAACTCATTTTTGTTTTAAATGAAAAAATAATCATAAATTTTTTTTTACAAAAAGCTATTTGCTGAAACTATAATAAGGTGACCTTGAAATAATATTTTCTTACTTTCTTTTGACCAGATTTTTTGTCATGACTTAACTTTGCTTCTGGCAATCTTGCAAATCAGAAAACTGTTTCATTTGTGATCGTAAAAGTGTTTGCACAGAAAAAGGATGCACCTTGAAAAGATTTTCTCATATTTCTTTAAAATTCAGCGTTGAAATGATTTTACGTCTCATGTGCTATCATGGTTTAACATTGCTTCTGATAATCTGTTCCTCACATAGTTTCTTGGAGATCATATGCATATTTTATGTTATACTGTCCATACACAATATGTATATTTCAATTGTCATTATAGTTATTTATCATTGTATGTGCTCATTCTTTTGCTCTTTGCAATCAAATTATAATTTTTAATAGAAATATTGCAAAAAAGTATTGTTTCAATAATTAATTTTTTAGCAACATGGTTTATATTATTTGTTTCATTCAGTACTGTTGTTCGTTCTGAACTATTTCAATGGGGACCTGTTTTAGGTAGATTTTTTTAGTTCATACTAATTAAATGTTTTTAGTATTGAATTACATCTAATACTGTATATTAGATGTATTACAGAGATGTTAGATAGTATTATATGAGGTATGGGTGCAATGCTAATTTAATTTTTTTTCAGTTGAAGGCTTCCTAATATTTCTTATTTATGATAGCATTTAGTGAATCAGTTTATAATTAATTTTTTCTTTCAGTTCATCTATTGCAGGTTATTTCACCCATAGTTCCCATAGCAGAAACTCACTACTGCTGTCACTTTTCTGTAATTCTTATTTATATTTGCATTCATTCATATCTATTTACTCTTTAGCTTGATAATTTTCTCTCTTACATTGAAATATTTGTTCTTGTTTAATTATTATTTACTTTGAGACCAAATTGCAATTTGCTTAAAATTATTTCTAATGTGAACATTCATTTGAAAAAAATATTTTTAATTTTTGGTTATACTACTTTTTATACAGGGTTTTACCCTCACTAAAAATATTATAATTCTATAATAGATAAATTTTTGTTTTTAAAACTTAACCTGGGCGAAGAACGGGCATTTCAGCTAGTAAAATGTATAAAGTATAAAAAAATTAATTACTAGGATATGCATGCACAATGAATAATATTCGAATCGATAATTGAAGATTTAAATAAAGTAGAAAAATATAAAATAATTTAATTGGCCTTAAATTTCTTTATTTTTTGGTTATCCTTGACAGTTAAAATTTCTTTACTGCACTTTTTTAAATAATTATTTAAATATATATTCCCAAATGTAATGAATATTTTTTTAAAATATGAAAATGCAGGTATGTTACAATTCACACAAGGTGAATGAAACGAATGCAAGACATTCCACAACTCATGTAATTCCAGATAAGCTTGTGTTATGCTTGTAAAGCAAGATAACTGGCAATCAACTTTAAGAAACTTCAATTCAAATGTTTTCGATATTAGCAAATTAAAAATGAAATATTGCGTTGAAATGACTTTCATAACAATATCTGTGGGCATTTTTAAACCTCCTCTATCCAGAAGTCTCAAATATTTTGTCTCTTCGACAATTTCTGAGTCGAAATTAATCTGTTTGTCTAAAACAAATGTATATTTTTAATCGGAGCATTCGAATTTTATATTGTGCACGCAATAACCCGCTATGTACATTAAAACTTGATACTCTTCTATTGAAAAATCATCTGATTTATTTGTAGTGTTTAATATTATGTTGAAAGCCTTAATATCTACTTTAACATTAAATATCTCACCTGAATGATTAGAAATTAAATTTTTTAGTGAAATAGTACCATATTTATCCGAGTGCAAAGTTAACACACTTTTAATGCGTAACTTTTTTTCAGCTTGCAAAATTTCTTGCACAGTAACATGATAATTTGAACCGGACATTTGTCTGTATTGCCCAAATCTAGCTTCTAAATTATCAGTTTGGAACTTTCCAGTTAAAACATATTTGAAATTCTGCTCCGTCAAAAGATACTTTATTAGTTCTGGGATGGTATTTACTGAATGTCTCAAAGCAAAAAATGTTTCCTCGCTAAAACAACCTTCTCGTTTATTTTGTTTTAAATTTTTCCAGCAGTCCAGCCACTGAACAAATTTTGGAAAAAAAATGAATCTATCATCATTTATTGACGAAAAAGGAACACTGTTTTTCAATTTAAGATTTTGACCCTTAGTTGGATTTTTAATATTCATTATTTGCCAGAAATCTAAAATATGTTTGATGAATATTGCAGTGTCCCTAAACATTTCTGGGTAGCATAATTTATCTTGTAATATATTAAGTGCAGTCACATTGCTTTCTTCAAAAACTTTTAAAACTAATTTAACATTTTGTTTTTCAAAATTTGTTGGTTTCAAAGCTTTTAAACATAATTTAGGAGCTAATTTAACAATATTGTTCATTTCTTCGTTATAAATTTTAAATAATGATGAAAAAGATGCTTTCGGATTTGAGAAAATTCTGAAGGATCAGGATACATTAAAGAAGAATCAGCATCTTCCTGATTCAACCAATTATTTCGTATAGATTTGATAAGATGTACTGAATCAAAAATAAGAGGCAATTTTTTTGTATTATTAGCTGGATTCTGAATAACACTCTCTATGGTACCATTACACAATTTAGAAAAACAATTTCTATTTACTCTGTTAGTATCACTTATAATACAAACAACTGAAAAACCTAACTTTTCCATTAGTGACAAAACTTCTAAAGTCATAGAATGCAAATCTTCAGCATTCATGTTCTTTACAGGGTTCAATGATACTATTTCTTTATTTTTACTCAATAAAGAAGAGTATAAAAAACATTGAATCATAGTAACTGCATCTCCTTTCTCTGTAAGTCCTACAATTTTATTACACTTATATGTAATCGCTGATTTGATGAAAATTTCATCAATTTGTAATATTACGTGTTTCTTGCAGTCTTTTAGTTCTTTACATCTACCTTGTATAGATAATTTTCATTCGCCAAAGTTGACAAACCTGGAGTAACATCTAATCCAGATGCAACTCTCTGTAACTGTCTCAAACTTGGAAGAATTATATTCCCCTTATCCCTTACATAGGAATAGCATGCAGTAGATTTAATGTACGTGCAGAAAGAAAAAACCATTAAATTACTGCTATACATACGGCCATGTTTATTTGAATTTAATAATTTCATTTGCTCTAAAATAAAATTTGCCGCCTCAAAATTTTCAGCATGACAATTTTCAATGTACTTCTCCCATGATTGAATAGCCATAACATGATCAGGAATAGAATTAATAGAACAGATTTCCTCAAAGACATTTACTGTATTAAGAATATTTAGCAATTCACTGAAATATGTTAATCTAGGAGGATTATTAAGAATTTTTCCAATAGAAGGTATATTTAATTGACGATTATTATTAAATATAACAATAGAGAGATCAATATTTATTTTCAGGGATTTTAAAATAGAAGGACAATTTTCACAACTAATAAAAAGAAATGTTATGCAACTTTCACAATCATGTTTTAGAACATTATTTTTAGATAAGAAATCAGATATAGGATTTTCTCGCATTAACAGATTTTCTTTTAAATATTCAAAACTGGTAATTTCGTCTTTCTTAATAAAATTCGTCAACAGTTGCTCGTCTAATTTTTTCATTTTTTCCTTTCATTGAATTGTCACTGAGCGTTCTTTAATTGTTTCATTCAAATAGGATGGACAACCAAGGAAAATGCAAGGATATGCATTCTCTGATAATTTTGGATACACTCAAGGTATTTCAATAACAGTACCAGTCTTGTCTGTAATTTTATCTTTTCTTACAATGAAAGATTCAGGGAAATGTTTAATGCACACTACACTATTGTTAGTGTCTTTAAAATCCCTTGAAATTTTCTTTTTCTAAGTTTGTAACAACTGTTCATCTTTTGGGAAACGAAACACTGGAACGTAGGGCTGCCCTGGTTTATTAGAGGTACAATTTGGTACACAACAATAACGAGGCATTTTTTATACAATGTGTGCAGCTTTAGGTTAAGTTATGAAAAAAGCTTCAAGATAACTAAGATTTGACAGAATAAAAAAATATAACATTAAACTCTAACTTCTCATATAAAACAAAATATCTTAATTTACAAATAATTAAGGATGTTGGCAAATAAGCATCAATTTATTATACCATGTCCTCAAGAAGCAAAAGAAAAAATTCAATAATGACACAACAGTTAAGTTATACAATATAAATATCGTACCTTTCTTTATGGTATATAAAGTATAATCCTGAAGTTATAATAAAAAACACACTTCGGAACAGATATTAACTTTATCCGCATACAAGATGGAAGCGTTAGTAATCGTGTGTCCCGCCAAAAAATATCATTCCCTCCTTTGGTCATGTGATAGCCTTGGTTCGGCGCTCACAGTCGCCACAGGAATACGAATTTTGAGACAAACTATTTACAGGAGACTCAATCATGCTGGCCTGTCTGCCAGAAGACCAGCAGTTTGCATTCCCCTCACATCTACGCATAAACGTGCTCGCTTGAACTGGAGTTTGAAACATCAACATTGGAGCATGGGAGGAGTGGGCCAATGTTCAGTGACGAGTCCCGGTTTAGTCTGAGTAGTGATTCTCGGCGGGTAACGATATAGAGAGAATGTGGAACACGTTTTGAACCAAGAAACATAATGCAAAGACATTTTCCATCAAGGGGAGTAATTGTAAGGGCAGGCATCATGATGGACGGCTGCACAGACCTCCATTTCTTTGACACGGAGTCTGTGACTGCTCAAAAACACAGAGATGAAGTTCTTGAGCCTTATGTTTGCTTGTTTCGCGGTGCTGACTTCATATTCATGGATGATAATGCGCCATGTCACCGAATGGTGCTAATTGATGACTTCCTTGAAACGGAAAACATCCAGTGCATGTCGTGGCCTGTGAACTCCCCTGATTTAAATCCTATTGAGCATGTATGGGATATGCTCGGGAGAGAAATTGCAGCCCTTTCGCACCTCCCCAAACTCCATTACAGAACTGAAGAGAGCTCTCCAAGAAGCTTAGAACTGTTTGAGCCCACAACTCATTCAACATCTCATAGCAAGTATGGTAAATCGCTGTGCAGCGTGCCTGGCTGTCAGAGGTGACCACACGCCTTATTAAACTGCAGCATCAGTATTTTATTTAATGTTTTCTTTAAAGTGTGAATTGTTGCTATGCTCAGTTTTCTTTCAAACTGCTACTTTGGATAATAAAATTAATTATTATCATTCTTTTGATTTGCTTCGTTATTTTATAACCATTTTACACTTGCATACCACGTTTCCTGCAATTCTGTGATTTACAGTTCCTTCTTTATTCACATAATTATCAATTATGCTTAACTTTTGGACACCAGTGTATATATATAAGCTAATTTATTTTCTTCAAATATTCATAGTAAGTTTTTTGAAATCATGTTTTTAAATGTGAAGCTTTTAACTTGAACTATGATTAATACAAGTATCAGAATTTGGAAAGCAATATAACTTAATACAGGAAATACAATCACAATTTTATCTTACCTCACTATTGCTATCACTATCAAGATATTCTGGATTTATCAGCTTAAGCAAATCCTCTTGCAAAGTACTTGTACTACCACTGCAACTACTACCACTACTAGCTATTGCAACAAAATTCACAGTTGGTTTAGTAGGACGGGTACTACAATTGGTTACACCAGGTCGTAATCTACTTAATTTTGACTGTGTTGATTCAGATACTTTTCTAACAGAGGGAAAAAAAAAAAAGAACATCACACATGTATAGAGCACAACTAATCACAAATATTTAACACAATGTAAATCATTACAAGCAAAACCTTTTTTTCACTTTCATTAAAAAAAAATTTATCTGTAACAATTTTAAGGGAAAAAAAACAAATAACAATACATGTATAAAAGGAATTCATACACTTTATGATAGCAGCTCATGTTAAGATTGTGCAAAAAGAAAGAGTTAATAAGATAATAAAATTCCATAATTAAGAATTTTTAAGAGAATTTTATAACATCAAAGTCATATGTACATTTCATTAAAAAGGTATAAAGTTGTTGTTTTAGCAAATTTATGATTTTGGTTCTTTAAAATCAGAGAATTTTTTTAAAGAAATTAAAACGAAAAGCATGAACATTACACTTTTAATTGTAAAATTGAATAACTAATTTATGAGCTACTTGCATTCTATAGGATTTATAAAATTGATTAGCTACAACTTAAATACACCACATGAATTTCTATTCACTTATTAAATATATCATTACAGTTCTTTTGAAATTAATACACAAAAAAATATATATATTTATGGGGGAAGGGGAAAATTTTTTGGAAAATCTTTACTTTGAATTTTGGTGACAGTTACTAAAAAGGAAAGCAAAAAATTCAAAAACCTACTTGGACGGACTCATAGATGGAGTTGCTTTTGAATCTTGGATAAATCGATGTGGACTTCCATTTATTCTTGAATCACACAGTTCATCTGAAATTCATAAATTTCATATTTATTTAATGGGTTTCACGAAAATTAACTTTTTACAAAAGGTTATTATGAAAGAAATAAAAGTATGTAGTTGTAAACAAAAACTACTGAAAAAACACCAAAACCTTGAAAAGTGCAATAAAATTTTTTTAAATAAGCAAAAATCACTGAAAATAATTGTAACAAATGATTCAAAAACTAGCTCTACTGTATGTAAGAATTGTTTATTATTAATAGGGACATTAGTTACAGATGAACCTCAGTTATCAGAGAGGACTAGAAGTGTTCGGATTATTAATTTTTTGGATAACCAATCATTTAAGAGGAGAAATGGTACCAATAACACAGGAGAAATTTTAAACAAAGTAATAATGATATTAAATATAAAACAGTTTGTATTATATACCTTAGAAATAATGCAGAGGATTGACTAGCCTAATTTGAGAAGTTCAAAATGGACATGAAAAGCCTTCAGTTTAGAGGGGAGAAAAGTCCCCAAATTTTCTTTTGCTTCAAATCTGACTCATTACTGTTACATTTCTCAAACATTTTAAAGACAGCGATTGGATAGAACATATTCTTATTCTTCTAACCACTTTTTAGATGTAACTAAGTTTTGGGTCTTGGTCGTCAACAAAAAAGAAAATACCCCGCCCCCCATATACCAATACTCTGTAGCATGAATCATCAATTGATTTAATTGGCTGATTATTAATAAAGAACTTCAAAGCAAAAAGATAGCTTAAGTCTTCATAATTTTGAACCACAGCCCAATGAGGCGACATCCAAACCAGTATTACATTCTCAAAACTTCCATACCATGACTGAGCCTTGACAGACATTTATGTGGACTAGATCTTCAGTGATGCCATAAGCAATGTCAGCAATACTTTTATTGGGTCCACTCATAACATTAGAAAAACTCTTGAATGTTTTCAGGTCTTGAAGCAAAGTTTGTAATGCAATATTGTTTTTTGAAGTTCGATATTGCTGCATTTGCAACTGTGTTCCTCAGTTAAATTTGATCCACTAGCACCCTTCTCCAAAAATGGTCTATTATTTTAAGCCTATCAGAAATTCTGAGGACAATGCATTTATGTCCATTGCCTTGTCCTTGTTGTGTCACATGCAGACTCACAGACCAATAACGTTTCAAGGTTACTCACATAGAATAATTGACAGGTGGGGGAAAGAACTAGCAGCCACCAGCAGAACATTTATATGGTGTATGAATTTGAATTTGCTGAAAGAAATGCTTACGATTGATCAGTATTTGGATAATCAATGCTCTATTGTACAATTATATTATTTCCTATGATACAAAAGGTAATTAGTCAGTAAAATGATAACAAATATGTATACAAGCAATTCTTATTTCAAAATATTATTTAATATGTTTTTAAATCTAAAATAATATAAAGCATGCTAGTTGCTTGTTATCACTCAAAACATTTATTTATACTTATAAATGTAATGATTTCATTTGAATTTAAACATTTTACTGAGCTAATCTTTATTTTGTTGCAGTCATTGAGAGGATGAAGAAACATTTTGGTATTTCATTTAATTCAACATTTATTGAAGACTATACATAAAATGATGAAACAAAACAACACAAACAAAGCAAGGGACAAAAGCATTCCTTACTGAATCAGATATCTCCACTTTTACAGCTTCTTCGGCTAGAAGCTTTGAGAATCATTATTTCTGTCAATGAATAACATGATAGGTCAGAATAATAAGACGATGCAATATTGTGTCATCTTATTTTGAAAGGTGCCGATGTGAGTTTTTTGTAGAGATGTTGTGATTTAAAGGATATTTCCCAGTTAGGCAGGTAAACTAAAGAAATGTAATTATCATACTGTACCTTGGAAGGCTCAAAACCATCAAGAATGAAATAAAACACTTCAAATGAAAATTTTAATGGCGAGTTACATATACAAGGTGATTCGCTACTAGACAAAGTTGCAGGGTATGTAGGAGGTACAGACATGACTCGTAATCACATAGGAATGCAGGGTTGCAAATGTTCTAGTTGCAAGCTATGGTGCAAAGAAGCAGAGAAAAAGAACGGAAACAGCAGGTGCTTAGAATTACGACCAGAAGTCGCCTGGCAGGTCTGACAGTGGTGCTGCATGGAATTCCTTATGTTTTAGAAGATTCCTGGCATGTCATATGCCCTCTCTACAGCTGCAGAGGTTTAAGTGATAAGGTCCACAACTGAAGGAAGGGCATTTCTTACACCAAATTTTTCATGTGACCCCAGAAGTAGTAGTCCATGCACTCTTGAACATCTTTCAATACAATGTTTTCTGCCCCATTAAGGTGATGCTGTTTCTGTTCTTTTTCTCTGCTTCTTTACACCTTAGCTCACAACTACAGCATTTTGCAACCCTGCATTCCTATGTGTTTCGAAGTCATTTCTATACACACTGCACACATTCTGCAAATTTGACGGTCAGGTACCAAATCACCTGCGTATATCTTTTTAAATCACCGATTTTAGGACATGTAACAAAAGAATGAAAAATTACTAATAAATCTAAATTGTCATTCATTAAAATAACTTATTTCAAATGTTTAATGAATTGCACAACAACAAAATAAATATCAGAATTAAAGTGCAAAATACAAAATGAACATATTTAAAATCTTTTTTTTAAAAAAAAGAATTCTGTATTTAAAACATGATAAAAAAAATATTGCTTTTTCTTACTGCCTGAGGTTTCTACAGATAAATATATAACTTTCATTATTATTTAATAATAAACTGAATTAACTAAATAATCGAACTATCAACTAGAAGTTTTTATTTATAAGTAAATATGTATAACAATTACCAGCACTACTAGTGCCTTGGTGCCAATCACTTGAACTGTCTGAATGATAGTCAGAATTAACACTTGAGGGAGATCTTTTAGCAAAAGAGTTGCCATTTTTTGATGATGGAGAATGAGATGATTGATTTTGATGATTTTGCTGTGAAGAACTGAAATTCTCTGATGGTGACTGACTCTTTGAAGAATGTTGACACAAGGCAACTTTCTGATATGAATGAGTTCTCATATGGAATGGATTGATATCTGTTAAGGATAGTTCACTACGTGCTGACACCATGCCACCAATGTGGGTGAGACGTTGGCTTATGCCACTACGATTGCGATCATGAAAGCTACGATGCAGGTGGCTTTGAATGTTGCCATAAGTGGGTAGACCATGATCATGAGAGTTTGATGACAAATAAACAGGAGATGATCTAGGAGTAGGAAAGGAAGCACCTGCTTTTGGATTGCTTTCCCGATCGATAGATGATAAACTATTGACACCAGAATAAGCAGTGAGTCTGGTAGGCAGAATATTTTGAGACTGATCTTGAATGTTGCGTAAAGAAAGGATGGAATGATGCTGTATGTGGTCCCGACGAGATTCGGAAAAAATGTTTCTGACCTATGGAGGATAAATCAAAATATTACTTTGGCTAATACTTTCAATCCTTTAAATTATCAATATTCTTAATTTTCAAAACAAAAATCAAAAGTAAAAATGTACAGATTCAGTTTAATTGGTAGCTACATATAAACTAAATCACGAAGTTAGCAAGAGAGAATTATATTTACGTCGCACTACAAAGCTGCATGAGAGTTATTGGCAATGGAACTCTTGATTTTGAACCATTGTCAAGTTACGAGAACGACACCCGAGCTGGCACCCCCCCCCCAACTTCAACACCACACCATCGGGAGGACGTTTGAGCCTCAACCTATTTAGTGTGCATCAGCCCCCTTTGAATGTTGGGTATTCAGCGGTATTAGGATCAAACTCATGACACACCTGCCACGAGACAAATATCTTGACCATTAGGCTACCGCGGCCACATCATGAAGTTAGCAGGATCAATCTAAAAAATTTTAGATGGATAAAACTTAAAATCTTTACCAATATTCTCTGTATGTGAGTATATTCATTTGATTAACAGCACTAAAATTTATTTGATAAACCTTTATCTGAGTGCAATTACCTTCCTGAGTTTAGCTACTTAGTTGCAGAATTCTTAATAAAATAACATAGAAAAAAGTATTGTTTTCTTGCAATTAAAAACACATAAAAATGTTTGCATAAAGAAACTCCTTATATAATTTGTAAACATATTTAAACATTAATTTGCATGAAACACTTACATCAGACTTTGGTAGAATTCGATCCATAGATGGACTTCTATTAGAATGCTGAGGATTTGTATGTCCTTCTCTCCTAAAAATAATAATTCAGAACACCTTTTATATAAATAGATAACCATATTAAAAGAAGAATTAATAACAAATAAAAAATGCACAGTAAACATTTGTGATAATGATAAACTTATAGATATAATACTAAGAATAAGCATGAAATAAAAATAATTACATTATTATTCATTTTAAAAGCTCAATACTATAATTTTATAATGTAAACCAACAGAAAAACAATACAAAAATGAAAATATTAAATTGATGAACATTTTTTAGTATTCAACATAGCTTTGTTTTTTCTTCTTTTGTTAAAAAATAATTTTATAACACAAAAATACATCATATTTTACATATAAAAGCCAATCTGTAAAGAGGGATCCTAACTTTTACTTTCACTGAAAAAGGAGGATTATAAAACAAAAGAGATCTAGAAATATTCATATAAAGGCTGAGTTATGAGAAAAAATTACAATATATAAAAAGGATGAATAATTGATATATCCTTACTTGGAACTTATTCGCTGAGAATGAAAAGCAGACTGCTGCCGAGGAGTTGTCTTATGATGGCTTTCACCATGATCACAGATTCCAATATTTTCATAATCACCCATGCTTCCACTTGAAAGGTAATTACAGTTATGCAAGTTGCAACCCCTGTAGGAAGTAAACAATATTTTCATTAAAAATATGTTTCATAATGTGATACATAAACAAGGAAGACTTTCCATTTGTATCTTAAAAGATTTTATTTATTTTTACTTTGAGCAATAAAAACACAACATAGCTTACTGCAGTTATATTATTTTTGAAAAGCTTCTAAAAAAGACCTAATTTTTTACAGTATGTTACGTATAACTTCCATTTTCTTTATAATCAAATTTTTTTCAGAAAAATTTCTAATAGTTTCGACAGGTGAGTGAAAAGTGTATATGTTATTGCATTAATTTTGTGATATAACTACACATGATGCAACAATGAAACCTTTCATTACACTTATTTATATTTGCTACATTACAAAATGCAATTTCTATAACTTTTTACTTAAATTTAACATATTTAAAATGTAGACTTTTTAAAAAAAATAAAAACTTACTTCCTAGATGTACCACTGGAAAGAGGGGGAATAACAGTAACAGAGACAGTCATGGAAGTTTTAAGAAGGTCAACCATCTGATCATAGGACAAAGTTGCTACAGCAACTTTACATATCTAATAAAAACAAACAGGTATTCAGATAATCATCATTTTCACCTGCTTTGTACATATTTTGTAAAATATACTTATAATAAAATACATATTAACTAGTTCATTGCACAATTAGGCATAAATACTGGAACAGGAAAAATTTATTTTTCATAATCATGATTATTATTTTTATACAAGAACTGAAAACTAAAACATAAAATGACATTGCAAATGAATAAAAATTACAATAATTGGGTATGAAACTATATTCAGGAGATTAGTTATTTGAATTATTAAATATTCACAACTTTTCTTCATTGCCTTAGAATTTGTAACTACTTTATATATAGTCTTTTATTTCAATAGCTTACAAGTAGCATTTATTTTTATAGTATTCATCGAAAAATTATACTCATGTCACTCATTCAACAATCTTAACTGAGATACTATTTTAAGAAAAAATTACAGTTTAGTTTTGTCACATTTCCTCAGATAAATGTTTTTTTTTTTTTAAAAACCATAAATTTGTTTTTAAAAAATCCAAAAAATCTTTTTTAAAAAATTATTTATAAATTTCATCTTTCTAAGAATACCACAACTATCTGTAAAATTCTTAATTTTTCTTGATAACATCAACAAAATAATAAATTAAAATCAACTTTTAGGAATATATATACAATGATTTTTAAAGTTTATAAACAACCAATTGCTGGCACTGTAATTGCCACCAACCCTGAATGCCTATACTTTTTTATTCAGTGTTGATGTATCTACAGTCAAAGTTTATTAAATTCTCTAATTGGAAGCATTCACATTGTTAATAGAATAAGTTTATGTTTGAAAAATGGATCATAAATTAGTCGTTAGTTATTTATTTCAATATTGTATCTTTAAAATACATTTCTTATCACAAGATTGATACTTATTTTAATTGATTTAAATTTTTAAAAAAAAGGCATTTTATTTTAAAAAGATTTATACTTCATTTTTTGAAAACTTGCTTAAGAGAAAAATGGCATTAACAATGAAATAGCTAAGCTGTAAAACAATTTAATAATGTTAAGTACATTAAGTGAATTCATACCTCGACCAAACGGCTCCCTTGGCGCAGACCAGCTTGCCAAGCAAAGCCGTAATTTTCTACTTCTGTTATCACACCTTCAAATTGCACATGAAATCCCAGCTGCCCAAGACTATTTCTTCTTAATATCAACTCCTGGGTCTTCAGTCATGGGAAAAAATAACATAAAATAAAATATAATTTTTTTTAATGTCAATATTTCACTTTTTATGTAAATGAATCATAAAAATTTATTGCACCATTAACAACTTCTTAAGATAAGTTAAATGGATGGTTTTGATTACACTTTAATCTGAAGAATTTACACTTGGATTAAAACAACTCATTCTTTTTAACAAAAGTTTACTAAAAACTGTTTTTAAAATAATGATCCTTTAATCCTCAAACTTTTGAAGTAAAATTGATCGATTATTCAGAATACAAAATTTGATAAATGAAACATAATAAAATATATTATACTTATCCTAAAAAAATAACGAATAAAAATGTTTCTTTCTAAAAAAAAATTATCTGCACTGACAATAGTGCCACATAACTTCACTTCTTGTTTTTCACCCTCTGATTTTTATTCTTTAAACACTAAATAAACAAAGAGAAATAGTACAAATCTCTAATCAAAAGAATTTTTTTGTACCTCTGCTCCTTCTGTTACAGCTTGGAGTCTACTGACTATTTCTTGAATTTCATCCACATCTGGATCTTTGGAACGGATAACTAGGCATTCACCTTGATGGTAAAATATTTTTAAGCTAAAAAGAAACAAAGCAATTATTAATTTTGCATGTAAGACATCAAAGTAAAAAAAAGTGCATTAAAGGAAATCTAATTTCTAACCTTGTTGTTTGAGAGGACCAACCCAAAATGGAAGCACATGGACAGACAAATATTATTTCCTGAGTAGTTTCATCCATCACAAGTAAAGTATCTACAGAAATAGCTAGCAAGGAGTCTACAACAATAGACCTACCAAAATCTTCCACCTAAAAAAATAACAGGAATTTCAATCAAATAAATGAAAATAAAATATATTAAAATTACCATTTGTTGAAAATAAATAACACAAGTTGCAATTTCTAAAAAATTGCCACTAAAAATTAAAAAATAACTTAGAAGACATTTTAAAAATGATTTGCTTCCACATCTTAAAATTAACAATAAATTAATCTTTAAACCTGTTGAAGTAAAAGTATACAATCATTCTTCGTCCACCTTAACACAAACAACATCCAATGATAAAATATATTTAAAATACGATAAAATCTATTCTTTTGTTTTCTTGGACAGAATTATTTTAGGTAATTCTATTGCATTTTTGAGCAAGTTTTATCTATTATATCATATCGTAATGCCTACATAAATATGTATCTGACAATGTATATCATGTATTTATTTTCAGTGCTTTGATTTGTTACTACACCTATATTTCTTTACCTAAATTTGGTAAATATGTGCCAAAACTTTAGAAAAAAACTTAATATATCAGAAGTTAAGGAATCCTTGTCTAAAATAATTGAATTGCCTCTTAGAAAATTCTCAGTAGGGAGAACTAAACAATAGTCATTAAAAACTGTACTAATGAAATGATAGAATATAATAATACTATCTTAATTTTTAACAACAAAAATAAGCTTTTTTACAGGTATAAATGAATAACTGACTGATAGTATATATTACCACCACATCAATAGTCATAATTCACTTACCTGAACCTGCCAGGATATTGCACCCAAAACATAACTATCTGGAATGAACCTAGGTCGACTTCTTTCCTTTTTGCGACCACCAAAAGAAAGAATAGCTGGAAGAAAAATAACCAGTTCATTATCAATGTAAAACTTACAAACAGATGACAAATTTTCAAATTATGTACACTACTTAACCAACATTGTCGCGGATTGTTTCTCAGTAATCCCTAAAGGGAAATATGTGTGAACCTTCCCTAACCGATGGGGGATTCAGGCAGTCTGTAAACAACTTTCGCCGATTACGGAACCCCGAAATCGGTGGGTGTACCTACCCACAAAATAGTAGTTTTTAATTTATATTTAATTGTTTGTGTGTCATCATAATAAATATTTAAAACGAAAATTAAGGACTGATATTTGAAAACTGAATATGCAACCAATTCACAACAAACATAATGTAATAATAAGAAAACTTTTATTAAAATAAAAGGTTTTCAATATTACATTTACTTTTGTAATATGAATTCTTTTGAGTATTTTTTATTCATAAACCTATTATTTTTTTTCTTCAGAAATTTGCTTACTTTTGTGTTGTTGTTGCTTATGCCACCTGATCGACAGTAACATCAGATCAAGGTCCACGAAATTCATCGCGGCTAAGGGCTAGAATTTTACGCCTGTCGTTAGCCTAAGCTTTGAGCCCCCCAAGAGGGTGACAGTGCGATTTTGCTCACGCAACACGATAGATGGCGACACCATTCGGACCCACAGATTTAACGAGCATGTTCTCCGATTTGTACTCGGCGGGCATTTGGTGGCATCCGGCATCGAACCCAGGCCTTCCGGTCTAGGGTCCGATGCGCTAACCACTAGGCTACCTACAGCCCTTACTTTTATGTTATATCACTATGCCATATAAATTGATAATTATAATTGCACGATGAAAAAAAAATGACCTTCCTTCCAACAAAAAAAAATTAATAAATATCTATGATATAAACTACTATAATTACAGAAAATTCCCTGAGAAAATCTTTTTAATGCTTGATGATAAAAAAAAGGAAATATCAACAAGTTAACTAGATTTAATTAAACCTAACTATTACCAATTTCCTCAATGTTTATGCTTGCTTGTATTTAATTTACAAAAAGATTTAATTAATTCATTTCCAAACATTAAACTTTTGTGTACTTTGTGTCATATTTTACCAAAAAATTCATACTTTTCCATGAATCAATTTCCAAACAAGCTAATAATAAATCTTGATTATTTTTTATGTATAGATAGTACTATGAAATATCTTTAAAACATAAATGATTAATAACATAATTAGAATTAATTTCAAGTTCTAAAATTTGTTTGCAATAATTCCAAAAGAACTAAGAACAGTAGATAGAAACTATATCAAGCAATCAGGTCAAAAATATACGCTTTTCATAATAAAATAACTTTAAAATTATTTTAATTACTTTAATTTATAAATTAATTTTCTACGAACAAAAGTCATATGTTTGACATTTATAACTTTATATTCTATTAATCTCATGATTATTCTTTTCATCAAAAACCAGTCTTATATATTTAAAAGTTTTAAAAAGCACAAGAAAACTTATGATAATAATATAAATACAAAAAAAAACCAAATAAATACTTACAAAATTTTGGTCCTGAATCAATAGTAGTATTTGTGCAATAATTAGTAGCAAGATCTTTTAAATATTCTTGACGTGTTCTTTGTGCCATAGTCACAAATTTATCTGATCGATGAGCTGCATTTTCAGCATTTATAACTATTGAGAGAAAAAAATTTGTGGTTACAGAAATATATATATATATATATATTAATATTTAGAAGAAATATATATCACAGCAACTATAAATATTAGATAAATTTCAAAATACTAAAATTATTTTTATATATTTATACAAATAACAGTCTTATACTTAAATAAATGAGTGTTGTTTTTAAGAAATAGAAAGGTTAAAAAATTCATCACACGAGAAAAAATATAAAATACTTACCTTTTGCTAATAAAAAATCAGCAAATTTCTTTGATTTTGGAAAAATAGCACCTGCTGGAATTGGTGGGCCAAATGGAGAAACTTCTTTGGAACGGCTTACAGCAACCCTACACAAAAATAATACATCACTGTTAATAAAAAAAGTCAATAGTAAAAAAAAGAAGAAACTTTTTACTTTGCAAATGACTCAGATAATTACCTATAGCAAGTGTTATCAGAACATGGATTAACAACACGAACTACTACAAAAACATGCTGAAACTGGGAACGAATATTTTTTGGAGTAAATGGAAGAGCATCTGGTTCTTGGAAGACTATAGTAACAATATCATTCCCAATATGTCTTTTCCTCAAAAGCTTTAAAAAAAAAATTAAGGGTGACTTAATATAATTACTTTACAGGATGCATGTTTTATTAGAATTTTAATACAAATTAAAGCTTATTAAAAACCATTAAATTACTTAAAGAAATGCTTACAAAATTGACATTTTTTAAATATTACATTAATGTATAATAATTTTATTAAAAAATTTTAGAAAAAAAATAAATAAAATAACTATTACTACATAGAAGCACAATAAACATTAAAAAAAATCTACAAAAGGATATAAAATACAAATTTATATAATCATAGGTAATTTTTCAGGAGAGAATGAAATTTTTTAAAAATATATATAACTTAAATCTGCAATCAAGAATTTCTTATTTTCTTATAAACTACGTCAAAAAAATAATTGCAATTTCTAAAACTTATTTATAAATATTTAAGGAAGAAATACAATTAAAGTGGAAAACAAATTATAAATGTTTCATTATTAACAACTTTTAAATATAACTTTAGAACATAAAACTTCGAAAAACTCATTTTGCAAAAGTTATGCTTGTTTAGAAATATTTGATACAAAAAAAATTAGGCATATAAATTTTTTCTTTGAAATCTGAGAAGATTCTTACTTGTTGTTTGTTATTTGGAGTATATGGTAAGAGAGTAGATACATGAAACATGACTTCACAATCTTGATGAGTAGTGAAAATTGAGTAAAGACCTGTTGTATCCGCTGGAAATCAAAATTAGTTTTTATAGAAATTGGCATACACCAATAATATTTTATACATTTTTTTGTCATATGCTTGATATTTCACAATTCAAATTCAATGCACTAATAATGTCATATAATTTATACATGAGTTATAAATATATAACTTCAAGTAAATTTGGTAATAAAATTATTAAAACAAAAGATTAATAAATACTAAATAACATGATATTGAACAATTATTTAAATAGAATAATAATATTCATTCCTTTTTCCAAAAACATACATAATATGAAACAGTAATTACTTTTGATAAATTAAAATGAAGATAAATATTTTTAAACACTTCATTTATGTGTGTGCATATGTGATTGTGTACAAATATAAACTGCTAAGTTAAAATTATTTTTTGATTCAAAATGCGATTGGCTTTGTTTATCCATAAATTCCAAATTTTAATGCAGCAGATAAAAAAGTTCTTGAAAAACATAATTTAAGTTACATTTTAAATTTCAAAAAATAGAAATCCATTACTACAGATATAAAATCCTTGAGATATTAAATTGATTATTCAAGAATAATTAAAATATATATTCTAATATAAATATTCATTACTAATTAAGTTGAATTCTCCAGAATTAATATATAAAATACTAGACTATTCTTTTATTCTTCATCCATAATACATTCTATAATCCCCACTTTAGATGCAAAACAAACTGAAAAAGTAAAGAATCACAACATGGTACTTTTATGCATATTACAATAAACTGAGATAGAACATTTACTTTTTGTATCAAGGCCACCTCGATATTTCTCAAAACCTTTTAACCGAACACGTTGGCCAAGCATATCCAGAAATTCTTCAAAGGCAGGTCCAGCAAATTCTAAAATAAGAAGGAAAAAAAATGATGTAAACAACTCAAAATATTCTAGTTACTTTTCTTAATTAAGCCCTTGTTTACAATTTTTATTTTTCAAAAACACAGATTAATTCTAGATTTCATACAGATGAACATTTTAACCTCTTGTCTCTTGCTCCCGTCAAATTCACTGGATGAAATTTCCCTCTCTATTCCTCGTCCCCATGATATTTCCGGGCTGGAGTGTTGGAAAGTTATTTGCCATAAAAGCTTGAAACTATTTGTTAAGCCCGGAATATTGTTTTTTTCTTAATCTATACACCAGATGGCAGCACCAGATTATTTTTAACATGTTTCGTGATAATTATTTATTTTTTTAACTAAATGTCAGCACAACAAACATATATATTAGCGATATCTTTGGTCAAGTACTTTGTTGCACTCTTCGTAAAAACACATGGGAAAAATTCTGGAAAAAAACTGATAAAATATATATATATATATATATATTTTAATATTGTATACATTATGGAGTTAGAGTCAGGAAGTAAATCGGATTGTACTTTTTTGTCACTGACTACAATAAAAATATGAGAGCAGTAGACATTGTAGACCAATTTATTAGAGATTACACTATTGTTCGAAAACGAGGTAAGAAGTACTATAAGAAAATATTTTTTTATTTGTTAAATCAAACTACTTTGAACTAGTACCTTATTTATAAAAAACAAGGAGGCAAAAAATCACATTTGATGTTCATTTATCTTTAGCAGATGAACTTATTGAAAAGTATTCTATATCAGAAACCACTGCAAAAAGAGGCCGGTCGAATTTGGAGAATAACCCCAACCGTTTGATTAAAAAACATTTTATTAGACAAATACCTCCAACTGATAAGAATTGGCAACCTTCAAGAGAATGCAAAGTTTGTTGTTCCAAAATAGATGAAACAACAAGAGATGCAGAAAGGAAACTCGGTACTACTGTCCAGTTTGTGATTTTGACCTTTGCATCTCATGTTTTGAAATTTATCTCACAAAAAAAAAAATTTACTAATGTTTATTTAGATTATGCAAAAGTGCAAAAAATTCATTTAATGTTTAAAACACATGTTTTTTAAAAATTTTCATCTTTGTTGGAAAGCCAACATTCAGTGATTATAACCCTAAATGTTTGCTTTACTTAAAAAATTAAATTTCGTATTTCAAGCTAAAAATTAATCCAAAAATTAAAAATGAATACATATATTGAACCCATGTACTTAATTTTATATAATTTCCTTGAATAAAAAAATAGGCACTTTTAGGACAGTTTTCTTGAAAATTATTCGATCGTTAAGGGGTTAACAAACAGTATATTCTAAACTTCTAAATGTCACATTGCATTCACATTTATAAATATGAAAAATATAAAAGCTGAAAATACAAAATGACTTATCTTAAAAAAGTCAAGATAGAAACCCCTATGAATAATTATACATAAGCAACCTACCATTATTGTACATCTCTTCTTCAGTTCCTTGTCCAGCTTTACAATACATAACCCCAACTTTGAAAGTTTTTGTCAACTATAATAATAAAATTTATAAATAAAGATATTGATTTAAAAATGAAAACATCACACATTAACTATACAACCCAGCATTAAAATAAAATATTTAAAAGAATATTGGATGAGATTCACATTCTGTACTAAATTTAAACAACAATTTTAATACATTAAAAAATGAGCCCAAAAAACTTCAAATGTTAATTTAATAAGCTATTAGTATAACAAGTTTGGGTTTAATGCTGCATTTGAACCATTAAATTAAGTTCAGTAATCAAACCAGACAATTCAAAGATGATATAGGTTAATTAATAAACAGCTTTCATATTAATTTAAATACACCATACAAAATAATAATAAATGATTGTGTACAAACAGGCCTTTTTGAGAGCATGCATTAATAATTTACTTGAATAAAATGATTAAGAAATTATATCTTACTCCTTGTTCATCAAGTCGAACCAAATGCTCTTCTGTTTGTTGGCCAGGATTTGCAAGGTGTAAACATGGCAAATGAAGTTCTGGTGCAACGTATTCAATAACTTCTTTGACATGGCTCACTCTTGGCTGGCTTGATCTAGCAATTGTTGGGACAGCATCTTCTAGGACAGTTCCTCGCATCACAGACAACTAGAACAAAAACCCACAATTTTTTTTCAATAAAAAATGTTTTTCACAAACAAAAATATTGTATTAAACATAAAAGATATTAATTAATAAACTCTAATACATCAACTGCTGGTATAACTACAAAAAAAACAAAAAAATGTAACAATATCTCATATTAATTAAGACTATTTTCACATAATGCTGTGAATCAGAAGCTGAGCGTAAAACATTTTCAGATAGTTCTGATTTAAATATATCACAGTGGCTATGTAACACATGCATCTAGTTATAATACTGCATAAACAATTTTTTTGAAAGATAATTAATTAATTTTTTCAATTAAAAATTTAATTGAAAAATAGAGCAATGAAACAAAATGTGCTGTTTTTAATAGAATAGTTCAGTTAGAATGTGGTACTAATTTTGAATTTTCTTTAAATGTAAAAAATGTGAGCTAAATTTACATATTAAAATATTTTTCAAAATAATAATTTTCAAGCACATTAATTTTTCATAAATTGAGATCATTTAAAGTGATAGGTTTCCAAAATGGTTCCTACCCCCACCCCCTCCTGTGGGTCCTTGAGATAGTTGAGGGGTCTGTGAACAATGTTAGGAGTTCCACAAAAGTTTAATTATAAAGTAAAATATTTGCCACCCATTTTTATTATTGTGAAAGTTAAAAAAAAAAATAGTAATATGATTTATACCTGTCAAGAAACTTCTGAATAAAAATTTAGAATTTTAGGGGAAAATAATTATAAGACAGGTGCATAAAATACAAGTAATGACAAATGTTACACAGTGGAAGTTTGAGAAATAGAAACTTGCTGTTACAAGCAATATTTGTCTAAAATATGACAGTCATGCATTTAGTCAAAAATTTAGTTTTGTTCCGTGCATGATCCCAAGATGTGAAATGAATGCAACAAAATCTCCTTAGTTGTGAATAAAAAGCAGTATTATTCTTTGTATCATTAAGATAAAGTACATTACATAAGTATTTTTGAATTTATTAACAAAGTTATACTTTTGTTAAAGTTAATTTATAAAAAAGTCATATTTATATAATACTTATCAATATCATTTTCAGGACATCAAAGTTAAATTTGTTATTTTTACACTATGCAGTGAAACAGTTATTTATTGAGAGTTCATGGTCAAAGTCAGTTTGGCAATCACTGATTTAAATTTCAATAACAAAATAAACTAATCATCACAACATTAAAATATGTCTGTCCTTAACTTAAAAATTACATCTAGAAATTTTAAAAAATCAACACACCTCACTCGTTCGAATAATCAGTCGGTACTGAATATGCGTAACAGTCCCATTGCTGTTTTTAGCACTGTTGTCAATATGTTCTAGTTTCTCTCTCTTTATGCTAATTGCAACTGGTCCTAGATTTTCATCATTACCAAACCAATTTTGATGCTCTGTTAAAATAAAATATTTAAAAAAAATATAAACAGAGAAATTAATTTTAAAAATAAGATTTTGATTTAATTTTATATCAAATACCATAATTAAAACAATGTTAAAATAGTTACTTACAAATTTTTAATGAATTTCAATAAATAAAATCAAGATTAAAAATATTTCAGAAGAATATAACTGAAACCTAAACTATACTAATATATCCAATACCTTAAGAACTAAATATGTTTACTGATTACATCCAAACTAATTTTAATAACAGTATTCTTATTGCAACAGATGGTTCTAAAACTACAAACATCAACAGAAATCTAGATCCATAAGAAAAATATGCTACAGAATTTCTTACTGAGATATTTTAATTCAATTTTTACTGCTGAAACTGTAACCACATGGACTGTGTTATAGAATTGGTTTACAGAACTAGGGAATTATGTTATCCTCACTGACATTTTATTGGTTCTAAAAAGTCTCCAAAATACTAACAAAAAATCAAATACGGTAATTATAAATGCTGTTTCCACTTTACAAGAGAGTCCCCATTTTTTAAATCCGTAAAATTTATTTGTGCCCTGGTACATAAAGGTAATAGAGATTAACGAAGAAGTAGATAAACTAGCCGAAGCTTCTCCAGAACTGTGAAGTATTATCCATCAGATTCCGCACAGTGGAGAATCTACACATATTAAAAAAACGATATAAAAATAAAGAAATTTTCTTTTTAAACAGATTTTCTGATGTGTTCCGAGTGTAAAGTACTAAAAACAAGAGAACATTTCATCTTAAACCTACAGTAAATACAAAACATATTGAAAAGGTTTATCTCCCAATATGATGAATGATTCTACTCACCAATTGCGAGATGCAAAACAAGAGAACACAACCAAAAAGATGCAGAATTTTTAACACCTACCAATAGTAAAGATTCTGAATTTTTTTTCAATGGGCTGCATATTAGCAACTAAGCCTTTGAAGACATAAGTCACAAAGTCATTTCATTAATGGCATCTAGTGGCGACTTCCACTACTAAATTGTGCCGAAAGTACCAGAGGCAAATTGATACTCAAGGGATCTTTCACAAGCCACATAATCATATGACGTGCACCTACGATTTTTGCATCCAGAAAATCTATCGACTCCAGCCAGGGTCCAACCCACAACCTTAGGCTTACAAAGCGGGCACTCCGCTATTAAATTGTGCCGAAAGTACCTGAGCCAAATTGATACTCAAAGCACAAAGCATTGACAAGTCTCCAAGATTACAATGTTACCACTGTATTGAACTTAACTAAGCACTACTTAAGCACTCAACACACATATTACAGAAAAATATCACAATATTTGAACAAATGGAAACATTGCTCAAAGAATTTTGACATAGTATAAAAAATAATATTTATCAAGATCACAAAAGGAAGAAATACTACCAGTTTTCTAATAAAACAAAACATAGAAGTTACAAATACTGTGCCCATACACATTTTAAATTAAAATTATAAAAAAAAATTATATAGCAGATTGCTTATGAGAATGCATTTTATTTTTGTTTGAATAATAAAGTAGGAAAAAACATAAAATAATTTTAAAAAATCAATTATTTAAGAAATTTATTGCAAATTTTCATTCAATGGGGGGGGGGGGGATGATGAATAATTTGGTTATTCACAACCAATGGCATAAATATGAGATGAAAAATTTCCAGTTTAAATTTTCTTAAATGATAAAAAAAATTAATGCTGAGCAAATCAGAATACTATTTTTAAAAAAATAAGTAAGGAGGGTTCTTTTTTAAAAATAACTAGAATAACTAAATATGATCAATGAAATTGAATCTCTGTATGTGAATGTAACTTTCATTTTCTACAATAATCACAAAATATTTTTTTCATTAAATTTGTATATATCAGAATTATTTTTAAAAAAATTAAATAACCTCATATAATTAAAGAAAAGTAATAAAGAATACTTAAAAATGTTCTAAGGAAATGTTTGAAGAATAGAAATAAAAGTAATAGCAATGTGGATATGATTATAACAATTTAGCATCAACATTTTAAAGAGAGATTTTCTTCATTCATTTAAATACTATTACAATGAACTCATGAAAATTTATTGCAATAAAGTATATTAATGTAAAGTGCACTTGTGGTACTTTAAATAATTATGGTAAGAAAAATATAGTAAATTCAATACAAACATGGCTTTTAGATATTTCAGCATTGGTAAAAATATCAATTCACATTAAAAATATTGCATAATTATAAATATTATAATGTGTTTTAAAATTAATATACAGATCAAATAAATTTATTGAAATTTAAAAATGAAGTTCTCTTTTGAAAATTTTCAAAATATAGCTTCTGTAACATAAATGAATAATAAATCCAATACAAAGCTCAACTCATTTTATGGTACTTATCGGTTATAGGAACCATGAAGTCAAACTCATTGCAATACATAAAAACACAATAAATTTAAGTCATTGTGATTGTAATGAACGCATCTCGCCCAATAATATCATCTACTGGCAACACCTCAGAAAATCAATTAATTGTCAATCCATGGTCCACAAAACTTACAAGTACCACTTATTTGTTTTTTGATCAGTACCCAGTACTGATCAAAAATCATTAAAAATAGGCTACATCTTTTTTTTTATCAGTACTGGGTACTGATAAAAAATGATGACGCAAAAAAAGAATGATGTAGCTTGTTTAATAATTCAAAACTATAACGAAAAACACAATTTTACAAGTTTTTATTTTTACTAATTGAGACACTTTCCAAACACTTAATATTTTGGAGAATAAATTTATATGAAATTTTCAATGACACAATTGCAAGAAGTTGCTTTAGCTCAGTGGTTCTTAAACTTTCAATCAAACTTGACATTGTGTATCTCCAAGATTTTGAACACTCCTCCCTGACTCCCAACACATGGCTGAGTGATTTAAATGCAACTGTTGTATTGGTACTCTATGAATTCCGTTCTTAATCTTTGTGCATGTTTCTACTATGTAAATATTACTTTGTAGTAGTTGGCTACATAGTTGAAAACAATAAAAAATTGAATTAATATTCTTGATCAAAATACATGCTCTAGCAGAGTTTTTCATTAAGTTCAATTAAGTGATCTAGTCTAGGATGGCACGTCTCTTTCAGTTTTTAGACGAGACCATTCAGTCTGTTAAAGTGGGAAATCTTAATATTAAACAAAAAACCTTCGTGGACCCCCTAGAAAGGCACAGTGGTCCTATCTCCAGGTGTCTGCAGACCACAGTTTAACAGCCACTGCTCAGCAATTAGTATGATCTAATTATTATATCATACAAAAAATTAATGTAGTAATATTTCATTTAAAACAATTTCAGAAATAATTGTTATTTCACACAAAAAAAGGCTTATTTTATAAATTAATTCAATAAAATTTTCTTCTATAATGCTAGCATTACTTTTAGTATATAAAAAAAATGGGCTAACATTTTCGGAGTAAAAAAAATTTGGACTAATATTTTAACTTTAAAAAAATATATCTTTTTATGCTAAAACAAAAAAAAAATTTGAAGATTTTTTATAATTTATATTCCATTGTTATATAAAACAATATCTATTACATACTTATAGGGGCCATGTGATGCTAAACATAGAAAACTAAATTCTAGCTAATGCTAAAAACAGGTGGTGCTGCATTTAAATACTGTAACATGTACCAGTCGTAGATGGTGTTATTTCAAAAATCATCAATCTATTATAGCAGTTTAAATTTACTGTCATTTTCTTTCTGTTAACTTATAATTGGTTATAGCAGCAGTCAAATTGTGTTTTACAGAGCCCCATGGGGTTTCACAAAGCATACCAATGGGTTCCATGAGTCAAAACAAAAATTTGAAAAGAAAACTATAAATATGCATGCAAAACAGTTTCACGTTCACTATGGATTTCGTGTGACCACAAGTACCTAAAGCCATGTTATGAAAAGAGGGTCCAGCTGGGGGAGAAGATTTAAAAAATAAATTTGTTGCCAGACAGTCTTTTTAAAAATTTCTTGCACTTTTTATTATAAAATAATAAAAGAATATTAGAACATTTTTCCCCCACTTGTAAAATATTTCCCAGAAGAGAAAACTGAGCATGAATGGATAAATCAGAAGGCTTGAAAATGAAGGAGAAGGGACAACTTATCAATAGATCCGATGTTCAAATCTAAATTTAAGTAGAGTGAGTGAGTGATTTTGGGGTTTATTGCCACCAGAGCCGATTTCGGCTATACTGCGCCAAACATTTGTTTTAATATCTGTGGTCTAGATGGGAAGAGAAAGAAAGAATGAATTGAATGACAAGAAAGAGGGTCGAAAATAGAGAAGGATCACTAGGGTACCCCGGGTTCGTGAAGCCCGTGTTTACCAAAGACAGTAAACCCCGTGGGAAAAGGAAAAGATCACTAGGGCACCTCAGGATTGTGACACCCGTACTCACCTAAAGAAGGTGAGCCCCCTGAGGGGAAATTTAAGTAGAAACAGCTCCTAAATTGTAGGCTGCAAATTTACAGAATACACAGAAGATTCCCACACATTTATAAACATTTTAATGCCAATTTGAACAATGAATTTAAGTTAAAAATATTTCTCACCACATAAGGAACAAAAACAAAATACAGAAACAAATTAAAGCATAATATGAAATGTGGCTGCAGATAACTTCAATAAGCCTAGACTTTGACAATTTGTATAAAAAATAACAAGCACATATACCAGTTACTAAATATAATACAAGAGTGCATGGCACCTGGAACACAAATTAATGCTATTGACGAGTATGTAACATAAATGTTAAAAATTTTTAATAATATCACTGACTTAGAATGGAGAACTTATTGTAATCAGGCAACATCACCAATGTTTGCACTGACAACAATTTGGAAAAAGTAGTCGCCATTTCATGGTCCCTATATGTGTAACAACCTTTTTTTTCTTATTCATTAATGCCTCAGATTGTACTATTTCTAGGTTAACTCTAGATTCTAACAAAATAGGTTACAAGTACAACTAGGAGACAAAACATACCTCACAAAAGCTTCAATTTTATACAAGGAAATTTAAAGATATGAAATTATTTTTATCTGTTTATAACACATGAAGATTATTTGAACCTATTTTTGGTTGATTTATATACAGATAAATATTAAAACACAGAGAAAACATAGATACTTGTGAATTAATGTCATTGCACTCAAATTTATGCCAAGTAAATTGTGCCATATCATAACAGCAAAGGAGAACAAAAACAACAACAAAAGAGACTCTTACTCATGTGTTTTACTTGAAAAAAAATCAGCGAGATTTAGAAGGCAAATGGCACAATTTATGTGACGTATAATTTGGCTGCAGAGACATTAAAACGTAAGTACTGAAACAAATTTAAAAAAAAAAATTAAAAAGGAATATAACTAGTAAAATTTGTTTTAAATAGAAACCCTAATACTTATATTAGAAAAGTTCTAAATATACATATAAATTATACAAAACTATTATTAATCCATGTTAAAAGAAAAATTATACAAAAACATTATTACCTTGACCATAAAAAAACAGCCTATAATACAAAGCACTAACACCCGTTTTTTCCATTTGAAGTGGATGGCGTTGATAAGGGCAAAACCTCTGACTCCATCTAGAACCAGAACTTTTTTCTAACACAGAGACTCCATAAGCCAAACTTGGTTTGTGAACTGTTGGAGAGACACCAAATGCATCTTCTGGAGCTTTTTGTTTTTTACATGTTGTCCTATTTAAACTTATCACACGCTCCTCTTCACCACCAAGTTCATTTCTAAAAAATGGACAGCTCAATAACAATTCACTACTCTGGCCATCACCAGGATCAGAATCTTCAGGATTCATATTCTCAAGGTTGTTAGCATGAGAACGATTTTGCATGGAAGCAGCAGAAGCACCAGTTGTAGTGTTCCGTCGCCTACTAAGCAAACTTCTTAGCCTAGAAGCATAACTAAGATTTGCAACAAGACTTTCACAGTCATAATGGGCAAAAGCTTTCCTGCGTAATTTATCCTCAATTCTTGCTTCAGCATCCAAGGAGTTATCAGATCCCTTCCCAGTACAATCAGACATATCCGTCTTGCTGCCACGTAATTTCTTAAAAATGGAGGGTTCGCTGTTCAGCAATTTGTTCTTGGCTTTAGTTTTATCTTTAATGTCCCACAATTTGTAAAATTTGTTTTTAATCTTAGGGCTATTGGACTCTTCAAAAGATTCTGGTCCATTTGCTAAGGCGTTCGCTGCATTCTGAGTGGACGGAGTAGGATCAATTTTCCCCTTCAAAAATTCTTGTATCTTAGCTGGACCCGGACTCCTTTGATCAAAATTTTCTCGACGGAATTCTCTTAACATGGCAAAAAAGCTTTCACCAGTAGCACTTATCAAGTCAAGTGAAGAAGCACTTCCATAGTCACGCCTTAAAATACCTGATCGTTCTTCCAACATTTCGGAACTGTGGTCCAAATCCAAACTGCTGTTACTCCTGTAAAGTCCAATCTTGGTGGGCAATATACCATTATTTCCCACCACATAGTTCAAATTCTCACCAGGAGATTTGTTGGATCTTTCGCTATGAGTGCGATGTGGACGTTCGTTTTGGTATCGAAGAGGTGGTGGACAACTTGGTGGAGTAACTGGGTGACGAGGATTTTGTTCATGTTTTACTGGTGTCTTTGATCCATTCACAAAACCATTGATTTGAGTCATACTACCACACTTGTGAATGACATTGCTTTTGAAGGCAGGTCGTGGCACATGTGGGTGGCAATTGTTGTAATACTGTTTTGCTCTAGCTCGAAGGATATCAGAGGTTAGACCATTTCCAATCAGTGATCCACCAATACTATCTGATGATCTTATGTTGTCTCCCGTATCCATGCTGTTGAAAACATGTCCTACCTTTGACAAACATGGTAGGAGCTCCCACTTAGACACATTGCAACTTTTAGGAGTGTGTCTTGTGAAAATACCATAGTGTAAGGATGCTTTTGTTTGTCATAACCTGCAAAACAAAATACATATTTTTAGTTTTACATGAATATTGAGCAACACTGATAAAAAATCTTCTAAAGTTGAATTTATAACAAAAACAAATAAATATTTTCAAAATACTTAAACCTCAACAACTTTTGAAACATGACGAAACTGAACAAATAAAGAAATAACCTCTGCTCTGTTTCATTTGGTGACATTTCTTGAAATTATAACAAATCCTAACACACCCTTTTCCTTTCCACAACTGAAAAACTCCTTTCTTTAACAATGTAAGAAATAGCTTTTAACAGAGATTGACATAAGAAAATAAACGAATTGCAAGTAGCAATTAAATGTAGAACTGTGTATTTTAGGGTTTAAAACAGATTTATTTAAAAAATAGTTTACAATAAAGTCTTCCTATTACATTCCATATCCTGCTTTTCAAACAGAATTAATTTTAAAGGAAATTCTTAAGTGGTTTTTAAAAAACTTAATCTGGGCAATTAATTTTCCTATATAAGAGATAAATTACAAAATGAGACAATATATAAGAAATAAATCAAACATATTAACAAATAACTTAAAATATGAATAGTGAAATAAACATGAAAATAATAAGAAACATAGTTCCAGGAGTAAAAGATATAAATAAAAAATTCAATTAATTCATGTAGAAATTTTTCTGTAAAAAGAACACTATTTTAAATTTATAGTAGTTAAAGATTACAATATTTCTCAAAACATAATAGTTAAGAATGTAAAAAGAACAGTTTTTATGAGCAGCAAAAGGGAAAAAAATATTTATATTTATGTGATAAATAATTTTTTCAAAAACTAATAGCCATTTAAGAATTACTTTTCCTGCCTATAAATTATGGCAAAAAACACATGTTTTGAAATTTTGTGATGATTTCAACAATGAAGTGTGTAAATTATATAAATATAATTTTCCTACAATTAAAAAAAAAGTAATGCAATTAAATGAAAGTTTTCTATGACAGTTCAACCACAATTGAGATACTTTTTTCTACACACCAAAGGAAATCTAGATGTCAACAAATCACAGGTACACCAGCAAAACGCACGAGGAATAATCACTCACGCACTCAAATGGAAAAATAAAACATTGCCAAAACAAACATAACGCAAAATAAAAAAAATACAAAAACATCAACCAATTACTCCCTCAAAAATAACAACTCATGCGGAAACAAAAAAAAAATTTCATTTCATCGAAGTTTACAAAACATTTTAGATCGCTATTTACTTACGTTAAAAAGGTTCATTACAGAGCGCGAAGTTTCTTCCAAGAGAGTAACCCACAATTCGAAAGAAGTTATCCGTCAAGGTAATCGTGAAGCTTGAAAGTAGTCAACGCCAAACGATTTGAGACAATTGCAAATGATCAAGATTGCAATAAATGCATTTCTTAATTAGATCGAGAAAAAAAAAGAGTTTGTTAAATCTTAGCACTTGAAGTAAGCAGTGACAGTGATTGTAAACAAAGCAACCACACCAGATATATGAATGAAAAATAGTTCGGCATCTGTAGCTTTAGCAACACACCTACACTGGAGAAGCTAAGAGAAAACCTGCGTTACTAAGCACATCCGGTAAAGTTTCCGGTCACATGATCCTATCTTTCCGACAGACACAAAACCGGTCTGAGAGAGAGTTCCACACCTCCCCGTGTAATAGAATCGAGCGAATGAGCGAAGGAATCGGTGGAAGAGAAGAGGAGGGGAGCCCAGGGAATAATGGCACACAAAACGCAGGATGTTACTTAAAATGACAAGCCTTAGCTACGTCAAAGTGCACAGGGAAAAAGATGTTTTGACGGAAATTCGGATATTGGGGAGCGCCGCGCTCTGCAGACGTTACTTGTATCCCGTGTTCACATCGTAAACTTTTTTGCTCCAAAATCGATTTCCGAAACTTTTTTAGAGGTTACTTCAGCCATCACAAAAGAAATGGAACGTACGAAGTACATTCTTGCTGTAAAAAAACATATGGAACTATAAAAAAAAAAAACGATCGCAGTGTGTGTGTGATAACGCTAACTTTTTAAATAAGAATAGACTTTTAAAGTGCATTATGAGCCATTCATCCTATAATAAACAATAAAAATAACAATACTAAAAAACTGAGTTAATTTTCATATCCGTGAATGAAGCAACCACGATCCATATTTTAAAATCTTTCTAACAAATTTTTATATTTTTATTTTCATGAAAAGAAAATGTAGAAACAAAGGTGACTGACCACGTTCGGAACAGTGAGTTTGAAAATGCGAATAAATGAACAATTTTTTTACATTTAGTGTCAGTTAAATTAGAACATATTTTCAAAATTGTTTTAAGAATATTATTGCAAGAAAAATTTAAATGCAATTTTTTGGCAAAAAAAAAAAAATGAAGAAAAAATGACATTTTCATAGCATTTTCCTATTTATGAAAAATGGTTCCATAATAATACTATTTTGCCTATGAAACCTATAACTTCTGTACAGAGCCTGAACTAGAATTTTTAATACAGAAGAGGAAAAATTCATACCTAATCTCTCTCTCTCTCAATCAGCTTTAAGAAATTTTAACAAAAAACACACACACCCAAAATTATTTCAATTGACCGAAACTCTCAAAATAGGGCGAATTTTTTAAAAATCTTAGTTTAGGTTCTGTATAATAGGCCTAACTTGCATTGGCAAAATAGAGAAATTAAAGAAGTATTTTTCATATAAGAAGAACGCGCGTTTATATATAGAAAATGTCTTTTCTCCATTTTTCGCCAGAAATTTGCACTTAAATAATTTTTTCTTGTAATAATACTATTCTTAAAATAATTTTATTTGTAAATTCTAATTTTAACTGACGCTAAATATCTGAAAAATTATTCATTTATACGTTTTTTCATTATAATGGTTTCTAACTTAGTCAGTCACCTTAAATTTGAAAAATTACGATCAAAACTAGTGCATATATACAGATGCAAGAAAGAAAAAGAATAAAGAAAACGTTCTAGAATTGCACATCAAATTTGGAACATTTTCAAACACCTGCGTCAAACCAAAAAGAATACATACTCTGGAAATTTTATGTAGGTAATGCCGATGTCTATTACTGAATGATGGGCGGAAACGAGTAAGACGTTAAAAGAAAAAAAAGAAAAAATCTATTAATTTTTGATGCCCCCCCCCAACTCAAAATAAATATCTTCAGTAATCAAAATAGCGACCACAAGACGCAGTAAAAAAATATTAGCTATTAAAAGTCAATAAATAATACTGTTTGACTGATAAGAATAACTGTGCAGCCAAATATAAAACTTCTCATAATAGCACATTAACATGTAGGAATTGAAAATTATCTTACCATGATTACATTTACGAATGTGTTTGAATTGCAATATAACTTCTAGAAACATAATTTTTTTTCCAGAATAAAACTTTAGAAATAAATGTTTACTTTCACTTATTATATGTAAAAATATATGATTATTAGAATTTGAAAGTCTCTCTCTCTCGATCTGGATTACCTAAATTCTACAAAAAGTGGGCATTAATAGATATCATACTATTTATTAATCCATAAAACACTATGCAAACGATTTTTTTTTTCCGTAAAGAAAGAAACCTATAAAATGAATCGATGATAAAACTGAAACTGCAGAAAAAGAAGACTGGAATTAATAATAATAATATGACAATTTTGTTTTTGTTTAAAAAGAATAGAAATTGAATTTTTTATATTGGATAAGATGTTTGGAGTTATGAAAAAGAGCTGAATCTTTTTTTATTGTACTGTATTTTAAAGATATATAAGGACTAATACAGATTATATAATTTGAATCCTTTTATATTGAATGAATTTTTTAAAATAATTCTGAAGAATTTTTTTTATCAACAATGCACATATATACGTCACAACAATTTACATTATCTATGGTGAATTTAACCGTAAAAACTGCAGTTAATATCCAACGGATTGTTGTGATTTTTCATTCCAGCACCACTGAAAATTTTTGCTCCGATCTTTTCCTCTTATATATAATCTAAATTATTTTATTAAAAATATATTAGCGAAAGAAGAAATACGGAGAAGTATTTTTGAAGTAAGTATTTTAAAAAGGTATGGTTTACAAAAAAAGAAGGGTACTTAACTCTCTAAAGAATACGGTTGGTCCCCTTATAATTACTACATGTTATTAAAATAGTAGTAATACGTATTCCAATCATTTCTTCACTGTACGTAAAACATCTCTATTTTAATGACTAAATAAAAATTCGAGCATTTTAGTAACTTTTGAGTCGAAAAACATATCGTTCCATATAAAATATCAATATCTTAACCTGAACGGTCATTGAAATGAAACAAATTTATAAGCATGAAGTAAAAATTATGGTAAATTCAAAATATTTAATTATAATAAATATATTCCTCTTTTCTTACTGCAGAATGTAAATCTGAATTTCTTCCGAAGTTAAAATTTCTGAGGTTTAGGAAAATTTCATATATGCTTTGGAACAAGAGTTTACCCATGAGTTACTACTAGGGATTGCAATACCGGTATTTTGAAACTTTGGTACAATTTTGTAATACCGTTATGCACAAGTTTAAATACCGTTTTTTCGGTATTTACTAGAAATTTCTCAAACTGTCTTCACTATATGTTCAGAGATTGCCAACATAGCAAAATAGTATATGTTTTTGTTTTTATGTCTATCTAACGGGCGAAATTAATTAGACTTTGAATATAAAATAGCATCGTACAATCAAGAGAAGTGATAAAATATGTGAATCATCCAAGGAGGCGTGGGCTAAAACTATTCAATTACAGCTGAGAGCGATACTGCGCACGCGCAGGATTCGTAGTCTGATATTCGTAACTGTGAAAACAAGGTTGTAGTTGTGAAGAAAGTGCGTAATATTCCTAGATATTTTAAATTGGTGAGTTTGTTATTCACATTGTATTTGTATGTATATAGTACAATTGATGCATTACGTTTTTTAAGATCACATTTTAAAAATTTGTAACAGTACCACAGACTGAATAGTGATATTCCCACTTTTTTGTGATATAAATAAATAAGATGTTCCTTTACTTTTTTGTGATTCTTTATATACTGTTATAATTTATAAATTACAAATTATTTTTTTATGATTTTACACTTTGTAATGAAACTGGCAAATAAAACAACGAAACACTTGAGTTGTTTTCTTTGTTTTTCTAAAATTTTTACTACCGGTATTAAAACCGGTATCCCAGTATTAAGATCTAAAAAATACCGAATACCGATATTGAAGTTTTGGTCTGATATTGTAATCCCTAATTACTACAACAAAAAGGGTGGTTATTCCCCCCCCCCTAAAAATGCATTAAAAATCTAGGAAAATTTCGAACTAACAAGCGTTATTTTTTATAAATTTTACCATAAGCTTCCTACATCACTCTTCTCGGTCTTTGATAAAATCATTTTTCTTCCTCTATTTTGCATATTAACTCCTTTCATTGATTCATTCAAAAACTTTAGGTATAATTCTATAGAGAATCACACTAAATCATACTAAAAATATTATTCGTAGATTCATCAGCTAACTAAACCTTTACAAAGCTTTTTAAAGCTTATTTTTCATGTCTTAAAATTTTTTTATAGCGCTAAATGGTTTTCAAATTATTTCACAGCGCGATAACGGGATTATTACCGAACAGAAAAAAACTAATTTCATTTATAAAAAAAAAAAATCCAGCATCAAATGAAAGGAATAAAACTTCTATGTCGTAGGGAATTCCCCTAACTATGTTACTTCTAACTTGCATTACAATATGTTAAAACCTTAAAGAAAATGAAGAGATTTGAAAGAAAATTTTTGAAAAAGTGTAACATTACAAATGTGCTCCAAGCTGTTTCAAAACGCTGTTAAAAAAGTAAACATTAGTTGTAGTGATTTAAAATTGTAAATGAATAATTTTATTTTAATATAAACAGTTGTTCATAATTCAGCGATAAACAACAATAAAAAAACACCTTTTAAAGAAAGAGCTATAGTTTTGCTCACTTAATAGATAGGAGGAGCATAGAAATATTTCAAAAAACTATCAAGGATAAACATTATTCATACGATTGTTTCATTTCACTTCAGAGAGATATATTTAGAGTTTTTGAATCAATACTTCATATTTATTCGAAACGTTAATCCCTGACTGCTCTTAATTTTCATTTATAATTTAGGCTATATATACTTATCGGATAATTTAAAATATTAAATATTTTCATAAACGGTTTAATTTAATTTAGCCATCAACAATAAATTGCTATGGAATGTGACTTCAAAAAGACATCGAATATTTCCAAACGATAATGATTCCTACGATCATTTAATCGAAAACTCCCATTGACATAATCATTGATTTAAAAAAAAATATACAAGTGCACATTCCTTTGAAATATTATCATTAATATATAACACATAATTTTCCGAAACAGGTTTCTCTCTTCATTCATGGACAAAAAAAAAAAAAAATCCAGAAGCCATTACGCATCACTGAATATTCAGTGATAATAGAATGAATCTTATACATAAGGGATATTACCAAGAAAAATGACTAAGTTGCAGGCGATGAGCAATTTAGTTTGAAGAAATTTAAACAGATTTTAATAAAATGTTTGAATAAAAGAAAGCTTCATTAAAATTACTGCAAAAATTTTATTTATTTATAAACAATAAAATAAAATGTAAACAAAAATTACATTTTTGTGAGGCATAAAAAAAATAGGCATATATCATGCGACATTAAAACTGGAAATGATTTAATGAACTATAACGGGCATTAATAGATCTATTTTGGAACGTTATACGTACGCATACCTCGTCAATACTTTTTTTTCTGAATGAATTATAAAAGTATTTAATTTTTAATCATTTCTTCCCCGTATTATAATAATTTTCAGAATTTAGAATGAGTTACTGTTAAAGTGTGACAGTTTTTATAACTCGTTTTTAATTTTTAACTCACCTCCATTCAAGTACTTAATTTATATAATACAATAATTTGTACAATAAAAGTTATAATGCTTAACATTAAAGGGGGAAAAAAACATTTAAGCCTTTGGAACTGTTATTTTACAAAAGCGGATAAATGAATAGTTTATTTTGATATTTATAATATCACTTGAATTAGATTGAACATATAAAAGTATTTTAAGAGCATTATTACAATAAAAAAAAATTATTCAAATGCAATTTTTTAGCAAAAACTCAAGAAAAAATTACATTTTCAAACTATTCTTCTTTTAAAGAAAATGTTTCTATAATAATTATAGTTTGTATATATATTTCTAGTTAAGACTTGTCTACAGAGCTTGAACTAGGATTTTTGAAAATTTCCCATTATTTTAAGATTGAAAATAACCAATCAATTGAAATATAACTGATGTTTTTAATCAAAATTTCTCGTTTCCGATATAATAAAATGTGTGTGAATAAATCCACTTCTAAGTTATATAATTCAAAACTCCTTTTTACGCTATTTACAGAAGTCTTCCTAAATACAGGCAAATTACTGTTATTATAGAAGCTTTTTCTATAAAAGGAAAATGTTTTGAAAATGTGATATTTTTCGTTTTTTTTTTTGCCAAAAAGAAAAAAAAATGCATCAATTAATTATTATTATTGCAATAATATTCTTTTAACATTTACTTATATTCTAATCCAGGTGACTCTAAATATGAAGGGGAAAAAACCCATTCATTTAAAGATTTTTTTTTTATTTAATAATAATGCTTCCGTTTCGAAAGTAGTCCGATACTATAAAAAAATCTAGCTGAAACAGTAAAAAATAAGCTTTAATATGAAATTTAAAAAAAATATGGAATAAAAAAAAATTCCTTGTTGTTATTATTTAGCAAACAATTTTCAAAATTGCATTCCAAAATTACTTCACTTACACAAAAGTTATTACACATTCCCTTTTTTTTTATCATTGTGATGAAATATGTTTAAAAATAATTTAATATCCACTAAATATTACAAGTTCACGCATAGAATATTTTGAGGGGGGAGGAGACAGGATTGCGACAATTTTTGTAGCAACATTTTAAATGCGAGAAATAACTCAATATACAAAGAAATATAAACGTATATAAATATAGATAGACAGATAGAACTTAAACTATTCACTATGAAGGCAAACTAATAACCCTTTGCAATATTTATTTTATTCTAATCAATCATGGGTGAACAGGTCTGGAAGGAAAAAAAAAGTTAATCCACTAAGGGATTTTCCCAGCAGAAATTCCTTCAAGAAAGTTTTGTTCATTGTAATTATATAGGTCATGCAAGAGGCAAATATATTTATTCATTAGATTTAAAATAAGTGTGTTTGTGTGTTTCCCCAACGGATCACAGTAAATAATAAAAACGAAAGCATACGAGGAACAAACCTTACTCTATGCACAATGAACATTGAATTCTTCATGACAGAAATTTTAAGTACTGATAAGACGCTGCGCTTGTTTACACAACACAATGAAGAATTTTTTAATGCGTCCTTACATCGTCGATCAAGATCAAGTACTGTGTCAGTAGCATCAGTGATTGCACAACACCATCTAATCTCAGCGAATTGCACCAAAAATCGCAGCTTTGGCTGTCTAAGATTTATTTTACGTCTCACAACCGCCATCTTCTATTTATAATAGCTCAAAAGTACTAACACCAAAAAGAAAAAGGCGCGCGAACCTTTTTTTTTATAACTCTTATGACCTTATCACCCGAGAGATATCACAACCCCTTGGGGCAGAGCAGATACGATTCTGGATCTGAACGGTCATTGCTCTAGTAGCTAAAAAAGCCGGCTGGACACAAACTGTTCGGCTGGGAAAGTCACGACGCTTGATGCTGTGTGTTATTTTCAAACGGTGAAATTTCGCTTGTTATTGGATAGCTGCAGACCCATCGGACGACTTCTGGAGGAGATGCTTCACGTGTTGCGTCATATTGTGGTGGACTTCGTGCTCTAGATGGCTCTTGTGCCTTTCTTTCTTGTTGTTCTTGTTTATTTACTTACCTCTTGTTGAACTTGGCCCCGTGGCGAGATAACTGGCATTTCGAGTCACCCGACTGAACGGTATCTCTTGCTTCTTTAAGCTGAAGATTAGACTTGAATCACAACAAAGGGAGATGGATGGAACGGTATTAAGTTTGACCTGCACGAAGGAACGATATTTCATGTCTAGGAGCGCCTTGTGTATTCCAGTAGTTTTAGGAAATGCAAACAGAAAGAGTTCTGAGAATATATGCAAAATATTTTTTTACGCAGAGTTGGAAAGAAATTACTACCGTAAAATCCGGCTTATAACGCGCACTTTTAACACAAAAAAATGAGCTCGAAATTTAAGGGTGAGCGCAGGGGATAAAAATGAGAGCTTTAAAAACAAAAACAAAGGAAGAGAAGAGCATAGAAAAATATTAAGCATCTACATATATAGAAATACTGTTTATTTAAAAAGGACATTCCTTAAGAACTCAAAGGGTTGTAGTTTAGAAGTATACTATTTTCTTCTAAAGCTTGGAATAATACCTCGCATGATTTCAAAAGACAAGAGCATTATAGAAGTACATTTCAGGTTTCGCGTTATACGGCGGGAATATACCTAAAAATTAAAAATTTTAGCTTAAAAGTATAGGTGCGCGTTATACGTCGTATTTTACGGCATTTAAAAAGTTATTGAAATGTTTAAGGTGGCTGACTATATTCGGTACGGTGATTTTGAAAACAGCGAACAAATGAATATTTTTTTTTTAATATTTAGTGCGAGTCGAATTAGAACACAGATATAAAATTGCTATAAAATATATTACTACAAGAAATAATTATTTAAATGCAACTATTTTGGCGGGGGAAAAAATGAAGAAAGAGTAACATTTTTAAAACATACACCATTTATGAAAAATGCTTTTATAGCAATATTTTGCTTATATATATTTTTCTGTACAGAACTTGAGTTAGGATTTTTAGAACACATAATTTAGAAGTGGATTTATTCATATTTTCAGAAGCATTTTTTATAAAAGAAGAATGTTCTGGAAATATGTTCTTTTTTCTTCATTTTTTGCTAAAAAATTGCATTTTAATAATTCTTCTAATGTTTCAAGAATATTACTAAACGTATATTCTAACTGACACTTTATTTCAAAAACAATTCCTTTAGACGCTTTTTTAAAATCCAGTTTCTGAATATAGTCAGTCACCTTCAGTGAACGGACTTCCCTGGGTGTCAATATTCCAAACATAACCAGGAAAGAAAACGAAATAAAATTGTTAATATCATCAGAAACTACACAAGCAAGCATAAGGAGAAAATAATTAAACATATAAATTTGTGTATATCCTATAACTCAAAATAACAAGCACAACGAAAAAGAAATTCTTTTGTTTTCATTTTCGATTTGTCGAAATACATTTTCTCCCAACAATAACAAAGTACCTCCCCCCTCCCTGAACATATTATCTTGTGAGTTAATAGCAAATGTACACATGGCACGTTTTTTGGCATAACGACCACAAAAACAAGAAGTTTGCAAAATATTTGAGGTGGTTCAAATCTATATTTAAATATTCTTCACTCCTCCATATCATTACTTTCATATTATCATTTGCAATTATGTAACAACTTTTTCTGTAGTTTGAACAATTTTTTTAAAAAAATGTTAAGTTGCAATTCATAGTTTATATTCTAATGCAGAGGTCTTCGATCTTTGACAGTAGTTTCGCAAGTGATCACCAGGAACATCTTAAGTCATGGGCCAACTGAGCTCGGGCTCAGGACCTCAGCCTCAATGGAAGCCTAGTCTCGTTCTCGACTCAGCCTGAATAAGATCATGATTCGAATAATTTCAACGGTCAAATGTTTTTTTCCGGTTATATATTCTCCGAAACACTGGGAATTTCGGACAATATGTCAACCGGCTACATGCGTTGACCGTCGTTCATGAAAAGGCCTAGCCTGTTTGTGCAATTGTAAATCATACACATTTATTTGTTTTGGGCAGGGGCGTAGCTACCACCGTATCAATGATACGGGGCCCCCAACATGTGTAACCACAGTTCCACTAATAGGGTTCCCATACCTAACAAAGGGCCCCGAAGGAATTTTGATACAGGGCCCCCTTAGAGCTTGCTGCGCTAGTGGTTTTGGGTTATTGTTTGTACGAGTATTTAACAAAATATGCTATGTACTGTCTGCTTTTAAGGGTAATAGGTGGGGCCTACATTTGTGTAGAGGCCCAGGGTCTATTTTAGCGCAGGGGGCCTAGGGCCTCAAGATGTCCCTGTGATCACTATTTGCTTAATCAAAGCGCCAAAATTTTAATTTTTATAAAAGATCGAATTCTTAAAGGCAGTTTGCTTGTAACAATAAATATAAATAAATATTCTATGGATAAATCAAAATCTAGAAAGTTAAGTGCTTCAAGCATGAAATGGATAAATCAGTGAGTGAGTGAGAGAATATTAACGTCGCACTGATTAGCAACACGAGGGCTTTTTGGCGACGGTCCGCGTAATTTTGAACCATGGTCAAGTGACGCGGACGACACCTGAACTGGCACCCCCCTCTCCTAACTACCACACCACACCAACGGGAGGACGTTTGAGCTCTCGACAGATTTAACGTGCATCGCTCCCCTACACGGCGGATCTTTTAGTGGTACTAGGATCGAACTCATGACACGCTAGCCATGATCCGGCGCCTAGACCACTCGGCCACCGCGGCCGTCATGGATAAATCAGAAGGCTTGCCAATGAAGAGAGAACAACTGATCGACATATCAACAGATTCAACGTTTAAGTCAAAATTTAAGCAGGAACAGCTCCTAAATTATGGTTGCAAATTGGCAGAAGAGACACAGTTATAAACATTTTAATGCCATTCTGAGCAATGTATTTATGTTCAAAATATTTCTCAACGCATGTGGAAACAAAATATAGAAGCAAATTAACGCAGAATATAAATGCGATTCCAGACACCTCAAATATACCTATACTTCGATAGTTAGAGTCAAAAAATGCGAACATATAGACCAGTTACTAAATATAATGCAATATTAGATATCATCTAATATTGACGAACGAATTGTTGAGTAAATTACATTATTACGTTAAAAAATTTTAATGAAAAAAAAAAACAGTATTTTTTTTAATTGTCTTTTTTTCAAGTACTTATAACACGTTGAAGATATATTCTTCTAAGGCTTGGATGGGGTCTCCTGGAAACACTTAAATTTTCAAGGGTTCCATAAATCGCCCAAGTTGGAAGACCACAGTTCTGATGTATTCTATTCAAAATGTAACTTAAAATTTAAGAAATGTATTTTTTGTTTTTTTGAATTTGCATCAATCTTCGGGTATTATCAACAGGAACAGAACAGCTGATATTCTATAAACACGATTTTAGAGTTAGAAAGTTTTTTCATAAAACATCTGTAAGTACAGTCTGCAAAGATGTAAAAATTAAGCAATTTCATGGAGTTCTTTCGTAAACCCGTTCGTTCAAAACACACTCAGTTTGTGTTTTCTTTTCCTGGATGTATTAATGCAATCATGCACAGCGCGCGAAGTTTTAACGAGATAAAAATTAATGCAGGTGGGTAATGTGGCTTAATGCCAGAAAGTATTTCCCAAGGTCTCTCGCGGAACACTGCTAATAAAATTGACGTCATGTAAAGAAACATTTCACAGCGGGAAAAGAAATACCGGCACACATCGCAACAAATGTAGCATTTTTCGGAAGATTGGAATTTTTTAAAAAATGATTTTTGATTCCAGTCATTTTTGAAAAAAAAAGAACCAAATTCAGGGATTCAATAGAGAGCTTTTGAGAAAATCCGAGTAAATTTTCAACCTGTGGCAATAATATGAATGGTGCAAGCAATTATGCAGGAGAAAATGTATAATATACAACACATACGCATCGAAAAATTGCAAAGTATAAATTCCACAGCTAAGTCAGGGAATGTAATAATGATTAAAAAAGATGGTTCTAAAAATTGCGAGTTCATTAAAATATTTTTAAAGGTATAACGGGAACAAAAACTTTTAAGAGAATCAGTTAAGACATATCACGATTATTTGAATCTCACGACATTTCTGATACATTTATGCATAACAATACGGAATCAAAGTGCTTGCGACAAAGTCAGAAAAAAAAATGCATTCACACAATAATTTCCATCGATTTGAGCAAATTTCATCTGATATATTTTTTTTTCACTAAAAATTGATTCAAAAACCTATACCAAGTTCCGTATTGAAAACGAAATTTATCATTGCATCAGCAAAATCAAAATTGATTAGAAATACACAAACAAATTATAACAAAGTTCACTTTGTCTAAAACAGTGCATATAAGAATAAGATTTTCTTTTTAAATGATTCGGTTCGACACAGAATGCTTTTGGCCGCTAATAAACAAAATATGTTAAATGTTTAGTTACATGTCATCAAATCTATGATAATTACAAAGATATAATAAGGGCAATTAGCTCTGAACTCTAACAGCAGGTACCACGAAATGTGCGACTAGTGCAAGTTTAAACGAATACAACTATAAATTTTAAACATGATTTCGAACTCAAGATTTATTTGCTACAAATTAAATCTTTAATATTATAATGAACTTTTATTGAATTCCGTGCGATAAAAATTCCAGCCAATATATATAATGATAATAAATTATATACATATATATTGATTCAAGTTCAATTTACAAGCATGTTAAGCACAATTGGCTAAATTCATGTGACGTCATAGTCACATGATAACTACAATCACGTGTTTCCAACCAATCAGTTCAAAAATTCATGTGACGTCATAACCACATAATAAATGTAGTTACGCTGTTTCCAGTTCATGCGCTCCGTTGTTGCCAACAATAACGCATACAGATAAGCAAAATGCACTCGACTTAAAATTACACTTGTAGGAATTTTTTTAATTTTGAAAAATCTTAATATTTGAATGTCTTTAACCAGTTATCAAATTTGAAATTTTTATCTGAATTTCATAAGTAAAATAAGCGCGTCTGATGTCAGTTTTGAATTAAATGGGAAATATGTGATTGCATTTATCATGTGACCGTCATGAACTTAACCCAATTCTTTCATTCCAAACTGTGTTAAGCCATTTGTTTTTTTAATATTGGAGTATTTACTTCACAATGTGATAATAAAAACACAATCAAACACCGATACTGTAATAATCTCTAAGAAACGCTTTTAGTTTTATATTCAATACTCACCCCTCATTTAATAAACCACAATCTAAAACATCCAAGAATTAGGGGGGGGCATGCCATTATAACTAGGGAGAACAAAAATAAACGATAAGAACTTATCATACAATGAAAAGCGACTCCTCAAGAGGAGAATTGAAACAAATAATGGTCGCAACATTCACGCAGTCGAGTTTGAGAGATAGATGAGTAGGGACAAAAAGATGTTACCATACAAACCCGATCTTCAAATTTAGAGGTCGTATAAATTTAAAAAAAGAATAAGGCGATGGAAGGAAAAATAAAACTTTGAAGAGGATTACCTCTGATGCAATCGCGGCGGTAACAAGAAAAGTATGCCTGCAGTATGAATAGCACTAAGAAATAGGTCGCAGCTAGATAAAAAAAAAAGTAATCATTGCACGCAGACAATAGCACCAACCACAAAGCCTCTTAAGCTTATTAGTAAAAAAAAGCTGGTTCCAACTTTGGGTGTATACTTTAATTCATTCAATTCCATAACGCTTTCCAGGTCTCTACTGCAAAAGCTGTTTGAGATGAAGTAGGGTGGGTCTAGGATTAGTACTATTGCTTTCAGTTTTAATGAGGTTCTCATCAACGATTCTGTCTCATCAACATCTTTGAAAGTGTTTCAACATCTTTGAAAGTGAGAGCTACTGTGGCAGGAGACAAATTATGCAGAATTCCATACACATGTATGCTAATGATTTGGTTACCTAATTGATCCACGAAAAAGGTAATGAATTTCTTGAAATCTAATCAAATTTGGCCACATACTTAATTTCACATATAGTAGGTATGCAAGATTCTAAATATAAATACAGAAATAAAATTAATTTAACAATTATTACAAAAATTGAAATATACAACAGATATAAATTCTAATTAAAGAAAATACCTTCCTCACATGAACCTTCTTAAGTCATGCATTGCACAAGTTACAAGAGTTATATGAATACTACATCTGTACATATATGTTTTAAGGGGAAGGTGAGTGAGTGAATGTTTCTTAACGTCGCACTATAAAGCAACACGAGGGCTATTGAACCTCATAATTCTGAATCTCGGTCAAGTGGCATGGACGACACCTGAGGTGACACCCCCTCCTTCTCCGAATTCCTACACCACACCAAAGGGAGGACTTTCAGCTTCGATAGATCTAAAGTGCATCAACCCCTCTTCTTCAGTGGCACTAGGGCTCGAACTTCTGTCGCGGCGGTCTCGAGTTCGTGATCAATGACCACAAAATGCTTTGTCCTTTTTTAATAAGAATAATTTAAATTTCGAAGGTTGTTTTCTGCTTTTAACCAAGAAATACCAAGTTTGGTTTGATAACCACATACTTTGCAAATGAGAAAAGTTTTAATTCGATAATAACTGTTTAAGCAATGACGATTTTTCATGTTATTGTAGTATGGAGGGGAAAAATACTAAAAATTGATTCAATTTTCAAAAAAGCAGGGGGGAGGGATTTGGTACAGCTTTCATGGATTACATACTGAATAAAATTTACAAATAGTAATAATGCAGGATTATACAACAAATATCCCTCTTTTATACACACTAATTCACCTATTATAGCGCACTATGTTTAGTCTCATTCCAGTTTTTCAACGAATACTACGATAAAAAAAGTAACCGAGTTATGTATTCAATTTCTCAGAGTAAATAAGCTTCAAGTGACACATAAAACTATCATGTGAGTTCATTATACAGGGTGATTCGTAAGGAAGCAAACATTTTTCTGATGTTGTAAAACAGTTAACAGTCAAAGAAACGCACCACCTCAGTGAACTGTATGTATCTCACCCCTGACAGGAGTGAAGCAGGATTGCCCCAGCGCAACACGTGCAAGATTCCCCTGATACAAATGTGTTCTGTGTGGTGTCCAGAAGGAAAATGTTCGGCCACTTCTTTTTTCACGAACAAACTGTCACGGGAGCCACTTTTTTGGACATGTTAATTCTTTTGTCGATGCCAACTGTTGCAGGACGACATTGACAACTTCTTTCTTCAATTGGATGGTGCTCCACCACACTGGTTAGCCTACGTGCGAGATTACCTCGATGAACATATCCGTCACCGATGAATTGGATCAGTCGCGGACTGCAACATGCCACACACTCAATAAGTACCCAGAAGTCCTTGTGGTTTCTTCCTGCGGGGTACGTAAAGGCCGTATCACACGTACATTTTTCGTGCAACTTTTTAGCCTAACTTTTCGCCCAATCTGAGGGTGAAGGGTTGCCGTAAACAAAACGACATGCTCTGACGTTAGCCGAGCTCTTTCTCCACATTGAAACATTACTCGCCGATTTTTCTGCTTCGAAAACGACCATCCAATATCATTTCTCTTATTTCGCTCACCCTTTTGTTGATGGGCGCAAACAGAAATAGAGCCCCATTCTATTTAAAATATTATACACCATAAAAAAAAAATAACGCCATTACTGACGCGTTTGATGAAACCAAAGCTACCATCTTTACCGCCATTTTGTTTAAGACATAGGGTGCCGAAGAACCCCATTGGCTGGAATTTCAAGCAACTTTTTCAGCTTACTGGGGAAAAGTTGTTCGAAGCCGTTGCTATGGTAACTAGTAGAAATTGTCCGGAATAGGCTGGAAAATTGCTTCAAACTTGTACGTGTGATAAGGCCTTAAGGAACAAAATATTCGTCACTACCCTTTCTGTTAATTCAGCGGAACTAAAACAACGTATCAAACCGCTATCGATGGACCTGATTCAGGTACCTTAACATAAGTTTATGAAGGATAGGCTTGTTAACATAGGATTATCGGCCCGATGTGTTTGGCGTGACTAAATTTCACACATAGAATACCTGTGACTGTCTCTAACGAAATTTAAAATAATCCTATACAATTCTGTTACAGGAAACATATAATATCTTACATTGTTCTTGATTTATAGTGCATTGAAACTGTATACTTCTTCATGAATCACTCTGTTTAAGATTCTCTTAAACTTATCTTAATGATCCTGAAAGAACAAATATTGAAAAGGAAGACAAGAGATAAAATTAATTATTTCTCTCTAACATAAAAAAAAAATGCTTTCCATGGATAAATAGTTGCTTAAAATGGAAAAAAAGCTATGTTTCACGCATGACACTAAAAGGTACGAATAACAAACGACAATAATAAAACGCTATGTAACAAAAACACAAATTATTTTCCATTTCGTGCCACTTACATTTATTTTGCTATGTTTTCTCCCAATGCCATAAAAAGAAGCTCAGAGCCAAAATTTAATATTACTATTTCGTTATTTTTGCTCACGTAATAATTCAATAAAACAAGTGGACATCACAAAGAAAATTACAAAAGATTTTTCAAAGGTGGGTAGATATAATGAACACTCGCGGAATAAGCATTATCAGGATTAGATTTCCGTCTTTCGACATGTACTTGATTTCCCAATTCTCCAAACTGCAATTCGGCACACATTAGAATAATTCACCCAAGGAGGGTGGGGCCAAATTACCACCACCCATTTTATTATTCCATAAGAAAGAGGAGAACAGAAAAGACGAGTTCATAAATAGGACAGAATCGATCTGATGGAATTATAAACGGAAAAAGGAAAGGGAAGAATTATTTCCGGTTGGAGTAGAGTGATCAATTAAGTAATGATGGTTGTTATTCGAAATGACGATTGCACATTGTTATTGAATGGTTTGAAAAAATTTAATAGAAATATGGCAAGAGTTGCTCAAAACCACAATTTACATTTTTGATATAAAATAATAACAACTGAAGAAAAAAAAAGATGCTCCATGTTATTATACCACAAGGTTACACATGCTCTCTCTCTCTCTCTCTGGAGCATACAAGGCACTGTGTCGTAGATAGTTCTGAGTGGGGGGGGGGGATTTTGCACACCCTTTTTGGGGGCCCCATACTATATTAATAAATTCTCCACACATGTGTTGGAGCCCTGCAGCTTGGGGCCTCGTATCATTGATACGGCTGATACGGCGGTAGCTACGCCCCTGATACAAGGTCAATATGTATAAAATAATTTATATTAAAATATTTCGTACTTAAACTTAAAAAATTAATACATTTTTATATATATTGAAAAGTTATTACATTTTTACATTACAATGCGTAGATAATTTTTCTTTAACCCAGCGTTTCTCAAACAGTGGGGCGCACCCTCTAGGGGGCCGTGATATCTCTGCGTGGGGGGAAGGGCGAGCATATTGAAAAGTCGGAAATAAAAGATTTAAAATAAGTATTAATCCGCTGCAAGGAAGCAAAACAAAATACATTCCGACATAGTAAAAATCAAATACACCATTTACACTAATATAACACTCTTGTAAATGGATCAGTATTGCACAATGTTTTTGATAATTAATTTATCTGTACTAAATTAAAAACAAGTTTAATAATTACTAGGGTCTCCCATGGGCTTGTCATGTACAAAATTTAATACTTATCTTGATAACTTGTATGGCTTATAATTAAACACGTATTGTTGCTTCAGCATCAAAGTATATATATTGTATTCAATACATTATTATTGTATGGGGGGGGGCGATGTGAAAATTATAATTGAAAATTGGGTCGCAAATATGGAAAGTTTGAAAAGCACTGCTTTAATCCCTTAATGTGTGCGATCGAGTTAATCCGATCGTGCTAAACTAACCATACTGTGCACAATCGATATTATTTGAACGTGCTGTATTATAGCTGCTGTAATTTTCACACTCGCATGTAAGCGATTGCCATCTGCCCTTGTGAAACTGACTGCGACCTGTCGTCGTGATTTCGTAAATTTAAATAAATATTATTTTAAAAAAAAGTATTCTTTCATCTGCTAGATGAAAGAAGATGCATTTGGAACACAAATGTTTTGTATAAAAAAAATTCAGGGGAAAAAAATTTGGATTTCAGAAGCAAATTAGTAGAAAGACTTATACAAAGCTATCACAGCGATACAAATAAAAAAAATCGGGTAAACCAAATCTTCTGGATTTCTACGACTGAAGGAACGTCATATTTTCCAAGTTTTGTTCCCCCAACATCAAAACAAAGAAGCTTCCACAAGACACTGCGATGTGTGTTGTGCTAAAAGAGATAGCAAAGGAAAAGAAGAGTCGTTACATGTGTAATAACTGCAATGTTGGGCCATGTGCTATGCGCCTTTCTTCCAAATATATCAGCCAGAATAAAATTTTCTAATAATAATTTCTAAAAATAAATACTACTAGTATTACTATTTCTGCTGAAAAAGTATACATAAATATTATTATCGATAAAAACATATTTGTTTCGAAACAGCTATTCAAAAAAGAAACATAATAAAAGTTAATTTATGTGCAATATTCGGGTCTTATCTGCAATGTGAAAAATAAAAAAAATAATAAATAATTAATTAATTTTACATTTGGGGGGGGGGGCAAAACAAGGTTTTATGCGAAAAATGTTTTCTTAAACTTAAAAAAAAAAAAAAGAATTTTTCGCCGGTATTTTTCAAAAAAAAAATCATTATCTGAATTTTCATAATATTATGAACACTTAAATGTACTATTTTGCACATTATCTTTAATAATATTGCTATCCAAGCATCCTATATAGTAAAATTATTAAGCATTATAATGTTTACACACAAACCTTCCCTTTGATTTTTTTTTTTTTTTTTAATATTTTTATACTGCTAAAAACAAGTATATAAGTTTATGTATTTTTTAGTTACATGCAAAACAAATACTTATATTTGTGACAAATTATGCAAATATTGAATGCGGTTTGAAACTGAACCCTCTTTTTCTATCAGTACCAAACCATCAATACAACATTATGCTTCAAGTGACAATCGACCCTTGTAATGATTACTGCATCAAGTAACACTCTGAAATCTCTGAGGTACTTTAAAAAGAATCATATACATATGAAACATAAAAATATTTTAAAAAAAGGATCCTCCATCTTTTTCTAACTCATCTTTATCTGTGTCACCACACACAGCTCTATTTAGGTCCACAAAGTGTTTAATTTGATTTCACGTCTTCATGCAGCTGCACAATGTGCTATAAATGACAAACCGTATCACTTAAAGCCAAGGCCAAATGACGAAAGCTACATCTGATTCGATACATTAGTCCCCAAGAATGTACACCACAATATCTACGAATTTTGAAGACTCGGTTAAAAACAACCTCATATATTCTACACGATGATCTTCGAAGTAGGTGAATCTTTTACTACAACTTTCAGGCATAATTTTGCCACTTTACCCACGTATAACTCTGAATTCATTAGACATTCTTTAAAAAAAGAATAGAACTCAAGTTATTAAAAAGAAATATGTCTTACAATAAGGATGCTTCATACCACAATATGAAGTTCCAGTGAAGTGATGATTTTGATTATCAGGCCCTTTGATGACATAAGGACAAAAATAGGGTTCAAAATCCTCATATATCGTACTGTGGAAGTTAGACGAGAGTGAAGTACTGATTGAAATGTTTGATTCAAACTTAAAAAGGTCCCCATTCGCAGTAACCATCATACATAGCTCTAAACCAATGTTAACTCACACAAACCAACTTATCTTCCTTTAAAGCACCAGTCTCACTCAAGAAATAACATAAAATGTTTGATTTTCAAGTAATTATGACTATTTTAAAAAGGGATGATTTGAAGAACATAATTTTTGTAATTTTAAAGCTGACTCGGTTGTTAATAAAATAATTTTAAAAACAATAATAGAACAAGTGGAACGGAAAATCTGGTTTAAAAATGTTAACAAACGGAACGCGTATGTTTAAAACACGGTCACTGAAGCATCTCATGATAACCCGCCCGATATATATATAAATATATTTAATTAAAATAATTTATCAATTTTTTTCGAACAGTAGTGATTTTGAACGTTCGAAAAGCCTAAAAATATACATGAATCTAAGTAAGGAATTGCTTCTGCTGTGATTGTTAAAATGATACAGACTGTTTAATGCTAACACATTTTTCGAACTTACTTAAAACAAATTTAGAGATTTTTAAACAATATGTGAAGATGGATAAAAATTTGCAACAAAATTTCAAGAAATTGACATATTTCTTTCCAATGGCGTACACTCCCTACTTACATGGAAAGGTCACATCTTGAAAAAAACGCAGATGAAACAACCAAAACATAATCTTTAAAGCTGTCTTCGGTCAATATTAAGAAATAGGATCCGAATTTTGATTATTTTTTCAGATACAAAATAACTGAAACTTTAATATTATATTCTGTCTTCACCAAACGTCGCCAAAGTGGTGGTCCTCGAGAACATTTCGCTGGTAACCAGAAAAATGTGGAACATACTCTCTCATCACATTAAGGTATCCGACTACTTGCGACAACTTTTTTTTAAAAAAAAAAATTGCGATATCGGGATCTTTTTGTTGTTTTTAGATTTGTTTGGTACATTTTAAGAAAAATGTGCTAAAATTAAGAAGAGAAAAAGAAATTATTATTACTAAAATGGGGAAAAACGGGTAAAAATTTTTTTATATGTATACAAAAAATAACATAAAAGCGGCCCATTTCTGTTCCAAAAGTGAATGAACAATGCTATGTTATTCATTTTTGAAATGATCTTCAGGATAAGAGATATTTTAATTTTAACAAAACCTAGAGCACTTTATCTTAGTTTTTAGATGAAATTGCATAAAAAAACAGTGATTATATTCTAATAAGGGGCTGTAAATTTTGTAATAAAACAGTGATTCATAACTTTGAAGGATAAAACACTTCTATTATACAGAACAGACACAAAAAGTTTCACTTAAGTATTTTCAAAACTTTTTTTAGCAATTACTGGCCCCTTGACCATTTAAAAAACACACACATTTCGAGTAAAACGCGTTTTAAAGTATGACATCTCGCTTAAAGTAATGGCACCTGCATTTACTAAAACACTAGTAGTTATTGTTCTAGTGAACGGAAAATAATAAACTTGGTATTTTTGTAAAGCTAATAAGATGACCTATAAAATAATATTTTTAAAAAATTGTCAATTTTTGGCAAAATTCACAATTTTAGGGCAGTTGGATACCTTAAGTTATGTTTTAAGATGCATTGATTGTGTTCTTTCTTAGATCACAATTTTTTTTAATAAACATATTTAACACTTAAAAAATCCTACTAGTGGTCCGTAGGATTTAAATTATGAATTTACTGGTCCGTAAGGTTAAAAAGTTTGGCGACCGCTGGTCTTTACTATCCTATAGATAATCATTTATTTTACCATACTATTCTATATAATCTGAGTTAATCCATTTTTTCTGGTTAAAAAAAAATGTGTTTCGCATTTTTTTTTCCTTCTATACCGTAACGCTTAATGAGTTATCAGTTAACATATTAAAATTAAAAAAAATTTATTTATGGAATATTTTGAAATTTTAAAAACGCTATATGTATAACAGATGTATGAATTACAAAGTAGCAAATTTTCATGAAAATTGAGACATTTTTCTGTCTGAAAATGTGCTCTGTGTGAAGTTCAGGAACTCGTACTTTTGCCGAAGACAGCCTTAAATTAAAAATGAAATAGCTGATATATGGAATGGGTTTAACCACACCCCCACCCCACCCTTAGTGTGCGTCACTGGTTCTTTCCATCAAGTACCCCAAAAGCACACAGTTCGCAGTGGAAGATACAATACACTTTTCCACCCGGGAAAAAATTTTAAAAACGTGACGGATGCTTTGAGTCTGTGCTTTTCTAAACTAAAATAATGAAAGCTATCGAAACAGGATCAACAAAAGACGATAATAAATCTGAACAGTTCTTCTGCGAACTATCCCATTTAGAATCCATACGCAGACAAGAAAAGGGACCGCAAGAAATAAATAGTCTTCAGTCAAGCACGCTTATTGTAGCCGCCAAACACATTGCCGAACTAATAGATTGATGAACCATGCAGAGAAGCGCAACGATCTGTTCGGCATCTTGTTAAAAAACATTGGTTAATTTGCGATGCCCATCTTCGCACCGAATCAAGATCATAACTACAGCTTGTTGTGGTTCTTGTCGACACGGTCGATTCGCATCACTGGTCTTTTGTTCGATCTTCTTTTCATATATGTGCGCCAACTTTTTCTAAGCCTTCTGGTGTCGCCGACCTTAGGTTTTAATTACCGGTTTCTTTAATTTGAAGATCACAATGCATCGCAGGTTGGTTCTTTCCATTTTTCGGTATAGATCTATTCTACCATCAAATTAGTCGCGCAGTGATAAGGAATCCTTAGAAAGTCGATCTGAAAGACTTAATTGGGACTATTCAATGTGGCATTCCACAGGTATTGTTAAGAAAGTTTAAGATTAATTGTTTTCAAGTTTGTTTGATGCTTTGTTGCATGAATACTGAAAATATACCAGCTCCCATATACGTTTGAAAAGTCATGCTGTATAAATTACTTTCATAGATAAAAAAAAAAAATTCATTTCCTAAGATGAATCTGGAATTATTTTTCTTAAGGGAACTTTCATACTCATTTAGATACTGATTTAAAAGCTATGCAGTAACAGCGTGTACATCCTCCTATTGTTCCCAAGGATTTTACCAGATTATTGCAACTATCAATACAAATTCAGTAATGAAAGTAAAAATATCAGCAATTTTCAAAGTAGTATTATCACTTCAAGAAAACAATACACAATTGAGAAAATGGAGTAGCAAATTGTTAAAGAAACCGAAAAGACATTTGGCCAAAGAGGTTTATTTCATTTAGCAGATGATGACATTTTAAAATAGCAAAATTAGCACTATAAGGTGTCCCAATAAAATGCATACACTCTTTGAATGACTATAACACTAATTATTATGATGCAGAAAAGTTTCGAAAAGCAAAATATAATATGAACAAATGTAGGAACCAGCAATTTAATGAGTGTTCAAATTGGTCGGCCATTGTGGCCCAGGCACAGCTAGCTGATAACGCTGGCAATTGAATCGGAAACATGCGTTTATCACCATTATTTCAATTGATATTTTGGTACCAATCACCAAATTCAATTCTTCGATCATGATCAGCTTCATTAAAGAAGGCAGACTATTCAAGAAATAAAACTTTTCCATTGGGCACGCTTCAAAATGCGATGTGCCCTCGATTTTGGAACTCTTATCCCACGAACCGCTTGCTGAAAAGGTTTTCTAGGCGATTGACGAAACCTCTCAATGACATCTCTTGTGGAGCAGGTGGATGATTATGGTCTTCCTGAACGGGTCATCTGACATTCTTAAAAATTTCTTCTTCAAAATTATTATGCAAACGAGAAATAGTTAGTCTGGTTAGTGCATCTCGTTTAAAAACAACTTTCCAAACTGCCTTTGTACTTCACTTATGTTCTCAGTCTTCCAGTAGAACTCGAGAAAGAATTTTTTTTCTCAAAGTTAGCCATTCATTTTTAGCCCTCACATCTATAAAAAAAACTTTAAAAAAAAAAGATAAAAAGTGTATACTAGGAAATTTTCTATTTTTGCTAAAAAGACCGCATGATGACAGAAAAACATTTTTTTGGAAGGAAGGGGGGGGGGGACTGTTAGAAATATCTAACTCGGAATACGCTTATCACATCTCTACATTTAGCGCCATGTAAATATTTTTGAAATCCGACTTAAGGCAAAATTTCAAAATCGTTTCAGTTTCAAATCTGTAGGATTTAACTTTTAGACATTTTTTCCAAGCAGTTGCTGCATAAATTAAGATAATATATTAATCAAATAATCAAAATACGAATAATTATCATAAGTTTATATTAATTTACAAAAAGCTTAAATCAAACATTTTTACCAAGCATACTTTTTTACGACTAATATTTATACATTATAACCAATTGCTTTCAATAAGAAGATATCCATTGTCAAAAGCATATTCATAAACAATCTGAATCTTCTCTCAAAGAGAGGGGGGAAGAGAATAGTTCCGTTATCTCTGAACAGTAAATGCACTTAAAAAAAGTCAGAAAGGGAGGAGGACCCTTTCTTTATACTTTGAATACTCTGAGGATGTTTGATAAGCTAAGTGCAGAGAGCACATAACTTGATATTTGAAAATAAGGTCACAGAACAAAAATAAATAAGAAACATAATCTTATTTTTTACTACCTAAAAAAAGCGGTTAAGAGGAATTGCAAAGAGAGGGACTACATATGTCACACTTCGTCTCATGCTTCGGTAATTTCTTTTTTTTTTAACTGCACTATCAAAACCTTTTCTGACACTCTGGAATAATAACAAAACAAAACAAAATCAAGTTTTTATTCCTCTCCAGAACCATATACACTTCTCATTCAACGAAAACAATAAAGGACCAAAAGAAAAGAAAGTTTGAGGCAGGCAAAAAAAAAAGGCAACCCATTAGTAAGAAAGAAAGGTATAAGAATATGACCTTTGGCAGTGCTGTTGACCTTCAAAGTCCACTCGGACGAAAACATAAGATGGAAGGAAGAAAGAAAGAAAAAAGTGGTGCCCAACCAGCGACAACAAAGGCTACCACATTTTTCTTTTGTTTTCCTCTTGATGCAAAGTTGACGTGACTCGTTGAATGTGGTGTCTTGGCAGACAAATTTGCCCAGCCTCCTCTTTAACTACTTCTCACAAAAGATGAAAAATAAACATGATATGCAGTCGGATCAAATCGATTCAGAAAGTTGATGGATGGGAAGCAGGTTTCGATGAAGGACTGCTTGAAAACATAATTGGCCTTGATTGCAAACAAACTGCGAACAATGCTAGGGACATGCAAGTGACTTGGAACAGTTAAACACAGAGAATGCAATAATTAGAGTAAAAAATAAGTTTTTAACGGTTTTATCGTAAGACTTTTTTAAAAAATTGCCTCTAAACTCAAATACATAGAGATTAGCATGAAAATTCGCAGTCGTGAGTGAAGCTGATAATAATCTAGTATCTAGTAATTTTTAAATAAACTTACGAGACATGCAAAGATTGAGATTATGATATACGTAATCCAAGAATATGATCTTTTCTTGATGCAAACAAACTAATTTTAACTACAAAAGTATGGACCCGCAACCCGTAGGTGAATTTCGAGTTCAAATGAAAAGTTTGACACAAAATTATAAAATTCAATCAATTGGAAATAAGAGCCCAACACATAATTCGCACTAAAATAGTTTTCAAAACGTGGATTTAAAACGCAAAATGTCTTATTTTTTAAAAGACAAAACAATGTACTTTTTTCCTTGGGTTTTCAGCACGGACTGCAATTAGATAATCCATAATAGTCCTACACTTTATTTTACGTCTAAGACTCGTAAGTTCTGATGCTGAAGATATAATCAGGAAATATAGAATAAATGTTGAATATATATGTGATCATTTTTGTGATGAGAGAGAATATACTTTCAACAAATACAAAATACTTAAGCTTTTTTTATCTCCATTCTTTTATTTATTTATTTTTCTTATATTGAAGTAAATAAACATAGGTTGTCATTATGGGTCTCAGTTCTAACAATTAGGAACCCCTGACTGGTAGTTTTTCTTCCCATTTTCTAGTCATTATAAACTAACTACTTGAGAAAAAAAAAGTGTTTACTAATCAAATCGCTAACATAATTCACATTTATACTATGATCGATAAACCCTTTTTCAGAAGATCATTCTTGGTGAAAGACATTTATGTTCTATAACATTTAATAAAATTCAAAATGCAAGTTAGCTGCATGTAAGCAAATATTTCATGCTACATAATGAACTTTGAAAAAAAAAATGGATTCCTTTTATTATCATTGCATTAAAATTATTTGAGTTATTGGTAAAAATCTAAGTACACCATGACAAGAAAAAAATTGCCAGTGTATTACGAATATATAATGAAAACGCAATCTGTATATGAACCGATATGAAAAGAAAACATAAATAATTAATAATAATAACAAAGAAGGATATTATTTAATTTGTTTGTAAAAGGGTTTATATTTTCGGCAAATACTTTTTCACTGCCATCAATGTTAAAATGTTCTCTACCAAGAGACAGGTGCAACATTCCAAAACACTTAAATTATTTTTCTTTCTTTTTTTCATACAAATTCGTTTCTGTCACAGTGACGCATTCTTTGGACTACAAATACCAAGAGTCCACACATATTTTCTATCATTACGAATTTTTATTTGACAAATCATTAATCAAAACAAAGAAACGAAAATAGAAAGCAAACACTCCATGAACTTTGAGGTCACACATGCACAAACATTCGCCATATTCTGTTCACATTAAAAAAGACCAGAAAAAAAAAAAATTTGGGTGCAATCCGAGTTATTTTTGAGCTACTTTTTTCACTCCTCTTCCCCTTTCTCTCTGCTCATGTTTCCACTTTTTTTTTACCCTTCGAAATTACATCACGTTCTAATTCTTAGGCGATGAGTTTACAAAGATAAGTCGAGCTGTAGCACTCCAGCTCTGGTATCATTCAAGTAAAGATAAACAAGACGATGATTTAAACTCACAACTGTTTGATGATAACTTACAAAAAATGAAGAGGAAAACATATTTTTTTTTTCATCTATTAAAAACTTTAAAAACAGTTAATGTAATCCGGGTTTGGTTATTTATCATACGTAAGAGTAGATAGAAGGGATGTGAAAAAAAAAATAATAACACGAATCCATATCAGTGTTGGTGATAAATCAAAAAAGAGGACATATATTTAGTTAAAATTAGTCAGACTGCACAAATACTGTGAAAGTCTCTAAACATCTTAGAGAAAATAAAAATTGCTTCAAAATTTCCTTGTTCAAACAACAGCAACAAAATCCACCTTAGCATGAAAAAACAAGAATGACCACCATATAATGACCTACCACTCTCCCCAAAAGTCTTCGTTCACTTACAAAATAGAGCATTTGAAGACCTTTTGCCAATGAGACAATTATATACATCAAGTGTTTTTAAGTAATTATAAGCTTCTATAATGATTTATTTGGAATTTTGATATTTGAATGCTTGTTACATTCCACGCCAAGTAATAGAAAAAAGATCGATGTATTACAGAAAGAAAGATAATCTTAGATTTTTAAAAAAGGGGGAAATATTTTTAAATCAGTTGGCTGAAAAAGACATTCATTGATTCACAAAGTATTTATAAACTACAAATCAACAAAATTTTAACGTCCAAGGTCCAGCCACCCGTCTAAAATCTTCCCTTTGAAATACGTTCTGTAAAAATAAATCCAAGACTATAAACTTCACAGATAGCGAAAAGTGTTGTTGAGATATCGCAAAAAAGTGTGACTTTAACCACAATTCGAAGAGAACTAAAAAGGCTGACTATCATAGCTGAGTTGCACTCAAGAAGCCATTCGTCTTTCAAATGAATAAAGCTAAGAAAATTACCTTTGCCAAAAAAAACACCTAAATAGGACACGTAATTATTAGGAAAATGTAATATATTCAATTGAAAGTAATTTTTGTATTTTCGGCATCAAAAAGGACAAAAATATGCATGCAAAAATTCCTGCACAGATCTTAAGATTATCTTTTTTCGACTATCAAACATGGAGGATGAGGCAGATGTTTGGCGGAGTATAGGAAGCCTTTGGGTTGGTAATCTGGAATTTATTGAATCAACAATGTACAAAATTGATTACTTAAACTTATTAAAGTAAAATATCAGGGCAAGTGTGCCGAGAAACTTGCGGTGAGTGATGATTTTTACTTTCAGCAGGACAAAGATACCAAGCAAATGGCTTACATTGCGAAGTCATGGCTGTTCTATCATGTCCCAAACCAATCCCAGTCCCCAGTCCTAAGCACAATACCACATTAGTGGGATTTATTCGAGTGAATAATCAGAGAGAACGCAATAACATCCAAGGAAATACTCAAATCTGTCCTAGTAGAAAAAAGGAACAAAATAACTACAGAAGAGACAACTAAGCTAGTTGAATCCCTGCCAAATATGTTGAGAAAGAGTTATAGAAAGGACGGAATAGCTGAAAAAGTATTAATTTTTAATTTCAATCCATTATCGCAAAGTTTTTTTTAGTGTACGCAGACTTTTGATGCACACGATTTGTGTCGTTCTTAAGTTATAAATATTTGTATTTTTTTTTATGTAAATAATCAAGTGATTGTTGCTTATACTATTTGAATGTACGACGTTACAGAAATCAATAAAAAATAGTATTGATTTAGAAATACTTTATTTAATTAGCGATATTTGCATGTATATGAAAGATGATCTATGTAAGCAGACTTTCGGAGAAGAGAGAGGCCAAGTGTATTAACAATATAAATAACCATTGAAGATTGTAAACTAAACACCCTTTACCCTTCGGTGCAGAGTGAACTCAACTGCTCAAATTATAAAGGTAATTTAATGGTAAATTAATACTGCGTGTTTCAGTATAAAAGATTAACATATTAGATTTTCCACTTAATGTAGAGCGGTATTTGTTGGGACTATGAAAAATGTGATTTATTGTTATGATCAACAAAGAGAGCTTAAAGGTTCTAATTCTTTAGGTATCACTGAGTAAGTATTTTTCATCACAAATGAACCATACAGGAACATTATCAAATATCAAATACAAAATTAAGTTTGAATTTATTACTTAATAAAAAATGTTGATCTGCAATGCAAACTTGCTTTTCATCTTCAGATGATAAGAAAGATATACATAAATACATTTAGCAAAAGTTTTGAAACATTTTTCCCCCTCACAAGAGGTTTTGGGTTCCCATTCAAAAACAATTTCATTAAATTTGAAGAAATCATAGATCCCCCCCCCTCCCCGGGAAAAATGTTTCTAATAAAAGGATGAATACCAGAAACAGAAATCACACAAATCAAAAAGTATTCTATTGAAGTCAAAACTAAAAGATAGAAAATAATTTATAAATTATCTTCGACACTGATTGATTTATTGATGGCTTATTGAAGTTGCACATTGAAGCTACACAAGGACTATTGACACCACATCTCGTAATTTTTTAATTGACGATACTTGAGCTGGCATCCAACCCTCCAAACTTGTACACCACGTCAATGGCAGGATTTTGAATCCCGTCCGATTTAAAGTGCATCAAAACACGGCACTAGGATTTGAACCCACGATTCGACAACACCGACTACGAGTTCGCGACCATCACCACTCAGCTTACCTAACCATTGTCTTTAGATAAAACGTTTCTTTTCAAGACGCACACATTCGAGTCCTTGCTTCTTTCTATTTACTCCAGAGCAAGGGCGTCAAACTCAGAGTTTAACTTGGGCCAAACAAACAGAGTTAAGCTTTAAGTGGGCCGCAAAAAAAAAAAAATCAATATTCATGGATGCGTAGGCTTATTTCGAATAATACATTATAATAAACATATATAAAAAACAAGAAAAATTTTATGTTTACGTCCTGACACTTGACATGTCTTCTCTACAACTACCTTTCCTATTTCGGAAGAATTTTTTTAATTTTAATTATTTATTATTGTGTGTCGATATATTGGCCGGGCCGCAGAAATGTTCGTTGTGGGCCACATGCGGCCTGCGAGTTTGACACCCCTGCTCTATAGCAGCGATAACCAAACCTTTTGACCTCACGGACCAATAAATTCATAATTTAAATCCCACGGACCACCAATAGGATTTTATATATTAAGTGTTAAATATATTTATAGAAAAATTGTGTGATATAAGAACACATATAAAATGCACCTAGTTAATAAAATGAAACTATAAATTGTAACCAACTTATTAAAGCTTTATTAATAAACAATAATAAAATAAATTAAAAAAACTAAAAACAAATCAATTAAAAAATGGTTTAAGTATATCAAACTTTTTTAGCATTACACATTCCTAGTGTGTGATGGATGTTCCTGCTTAACTGAAATAAGATTATGGATATTTATTTGGATCCAATGTTGTTACTGCAAGACGGATAATAGCATTCATTTCAAGCTTTGATCGGGTACCATGTTTTTCCATAATTTATAAAAATAAATTATGGAAAATTGAATCAGAATTTTTATCTCCTGTTCATTAAGAAAAAGTATTCACTTTTTGTGGAAAGCCAAAGCTGAGATCTTGATAAGGAAAATTAAATTTGAGAGTTTCGATGATAGATGAGTCGATAGCTTGATGAGGCTTTCTTTTAGATGCATACTTATAAATTATTATCCTGAATTTTCACTGCACACGGATCTATTATCCACATATAACAATGCAGCTACAGAAGTACGACTTATTTACCGTGGCGTCATTCTATGAAGTAGCGTTTTTATAACTTTTCACGTATTGTTATGAATTGAATTATGTTTAAAATGCATCTCAAAGCATAACTGAACGTGATGAGTAAGTACATTCCAAATTTTTCTGGGGACCAGAGAAATTTTCTCGCGGACCACACTTTGGCGACCTCTGCTCTAGAGTATTAACAATTTCTGTAAATAATTCGACGGGAAAAAAAAGAAAATTTTCCCCAAATTTAACTGTTTATATTGTTTAAAAGGATACAACTCCACACTTCAACTGTCTAACATTTCTATTGTCTAACACTTCCACATGCAAATAGAGGTTACTTCACAACAAAATTTCAAAAGTAAATTCAAAAAAGTTTCGAAATCTGTAAATGTTATTATATAAAAATAATTATAATCATTAAAATAAACTATTGAAGTTCTTATGGTACAAAGAATAGTAATCGAAATTTATAGATTATCGTCTTATCCTACACAACGCAAGCAGCAATTTGAGAACCGCATTTATACAAACGATTAATTTCAAGATGCGGTTAGCCGACAAATTTCGAAGAGACAATCCACCTGGAAGAAAGCCAAGGTGCTCACGTGAGATTGGCATGCAGTTGGGGGTAAGAAACCTACAAGTTATTAAGGAATTCGAATTCCTGAATGAACGGTAAGACTCGTCCTCGTTTTCACCGTGAGTGCGTGTGGCCTCGATTGCGGTGTACGGTATTACGAATCTTTTCTTTCATAATGATGTGAAACAGAACCCGTGCTCAGTCATATAAAACCAGATTTTTAAAAATATGTGTTATTTAACGTTTAATGGATAATTTATTTATGGGAATCTGCAGAGACAGATTATTTTTAATATTCGAAATATTTGAATTTATGACGAAATACCGTATTTATTCGAATTTAAGCTGCACTTTTTTTCTACGTGTGCGGTTTAGAATCGGAGGAAAAGTTCGATGGGACAAATTGAACATAACATGATACTGACGGCAAATCAATTGTTCGTTTATTATTAGTTCTCATTTTAAACTGTTTTAAAATTCCGTAAATATCAGATACTGATAAACTTTTGCACTATTTTTTTTTCATTATTATTTTTTCACAAAAACGTGCTGAGAATTAGGAGTGCGACTTAGAATCGATGACAGCTTAGATTCGAATCAATACGGTAAATTAACATTCAGCAATAAAAAAAGAAAGAAAAAAAAATGTAATAAAATTTTAAAATATATATATTCCATATTTACATAGCACAAAGCATAAAGAAAATTGAAAGAATTTTATTGAAATAAGGAAAATATCGTCTGACAGTAAACAATTATTGCAACAATAATCGACTGTCAATGAATCCTTCTGATATTGTTCAAATTTTAATAAAAGTATAAGCAGTGAAATAATAACATTCTTAACGCCATATCACAGAAACAGAAAATGCATATAACACATTACATCTCTTAGTAAGTAATTTTTCAAATGTATTCACGAAGAATATTTCTTCTACTTCTTTCTTTTTACGATATGGAAATGATTTCATAAAGGTTATTGGACCTCATTCTCATCTATAAAATTAGAATAAAACTGCGTATATTTAGTGTTGCCCCATGAAATTAATCTCAACGACTGTTCTGAGATTAATTTCACCGCAGACGACTGTTGAGGGGGGGGGGGATTCCTCAGTATACAGAAGAACGAACTGTTCCATAGCTCATATATCAGAGTAAAAATGTAATTCTAAAGAAATATTTATTATTTTTGTTCTCCCCGGTTGAACTAAATTGCATTAAAATCTATGCATGAATCTATGTTTGAGAAAAAAAGCAGCATTTTTATACTTTAACATTACTGTTAATGAATTCAAATAAACTAACAGATGGGAACCTACGATTGTTATTTATAAACAAGATATCAATCATTGGCATGGCCAAGTAATTTTAGCGCGTTTTTCACATGTTGTATTTTACAATAATGCAACTAATGAACTTTTTACTAACAGAAAGTAGTACTATACTAAAAAAAAATTAAAATTATTAAATTTAAATATGATTCGGCTCATCTAGGGCCCAAATGCGACCAAATGCCGAAAACCCGAGGTCAATTGGTTGCTTATTGGCTGAGAAAAAGGTACGACAAAATATGGAACGAAGACGAAGACGAAATTTGCGTCCTAATAGCGCTTTTTTTACACTACGTGAAAAACGCGCTAAAAAAGTTTCTAGCGAAAGGCCAAAAGCATAAACATAATATTTGACGATAAATTCTGATTACATATGATAGATTATAAATCAAAATAAAGCTTTTAAAAATTTAATAAACTTAAAAAGATAGTTCATTTTAATACATTTGCAAGAATTTATCCATATTTACAAAATACTATATATATGCGAACTCAGTTCTATATTTTTGTGATGACAACAATTACTAAGCATTAAATTTTAATTGCAATTACTAATTCAAATAAAATTACAACTAGGAAATATTATTACACAATCAAAGACTGAGAATAGCTTTGTAATGATTCAGATCATTAAATTCTTTTTAAAAACACATTTTCAAAGAACCGCAAGTAATCAAATTTTATTGTTCGTAAAAATATTAACTTTGCCATTTTATAGATACTACGGTTAAACAACGATTCTTTTATTTACGTTTGGCTTCGTCTCATGTTTTGGTTGGCACATTTATATTTAAAAACGAATCAAACTATGTGTTACATATATTCGAACGCATCATTAATACTATTCATTGTAAACACAACTGGTTGCCTAAGACAACGCACTTCTAAAGGATTCATTCAAAAGAGCAAATTTCAAAAGAAAAGTGAAAAATAGGAATTGGAATTGAGGGGGAAACACACCACTTTTAACAGATTTCTTATGAAATTTTAAAAAAAGGTAATAAAATAAAAAGAAGGAACTTTTAAATAAAAATCTAGAATGCACGGAATCCATGGATCAACTAAACCCGGCACAGGACCTCGTCTCGTTTTCGACTCGGCTTTTATGAGATCATCCGAATACTTTTAATCGTCAAATGTTATTTCAGGATATATTCTCCAAAAACCGCAGTAATCATATGATTCAATCAAATAGGAATAATATAAATCTAATGAATATTAAAAATGAAATATTAACAGTGGATTTTGAAGACCTAATTAGGTAATCTAACAGTTCTGCGAATTTAAAACGCAGAAAACTAATTTTCTGATAAAACTGTTTTATTATGGATTGCCTTTGGTGAGTTTAACATATATCCACTTAATTCGATAAAGGTTGCAAGTGCGGCCTATTTTTGCGTAGGGGCCCCCAGGGTATAAAAAAAAAAAACCACTGCACGGAATGATAAATTCAAATAAATAAAACAAGGATAGGGAATTTTTTAATGGCGATTTTCGAATTGAAAAGGACACAAATTAAAAATAAAATAAACAAAAGCAACGAAAATGAACAATAAGACGATAACAAGACAATTAGAACACTATATATGTGTATCTCAATTATAAAATAATTTAAACTAAATAATTTTCCTAGTGGTATCTATGATTAAAGTCGAGATCACATGTTTCATCATAAGTAACCATATTTCATACCTCATTTTTTAAATATTAACATTTAATTTCTTTGTTTGTTTTTGACACTACAAATACGTTTCGTATTCGACAAGAATATGGTATTATGGATATGGTCCTTTATGTTAAATTTTTTGACCCGTCCATAACAACAAAAAGAACATTTAAATGCCTTATCGTTTACTAATAAAGAATATTCCATCGAATAATAAAAATAATAACAAATACGAATCTAAATGAATAAAAAACGAGAACATTTTACACACCCGTGATTAAACTAGCCTGCTCCTAAAAATTCATTATTCACATTTTACATTTTTATGAAAATTCTGGAAACGACAAACACTTTTTAGGACATGGCGATCCCGGACAGAACAAAACTGAACAACGATATATGCAATCAGACCTAAAAAGAGAAGCTTGCATTTTGCCCAATTTCCCGCATCAATTGTTACAAGATACGGACATTGTTTCCAATGTGAGGTATGGTTTCTGAGTTTCCTCTCTTTTGAAAAAAAAAATATGCCTTCCAACGTTCATACAATGGAGGAAGTGTCTTCCATCGCTGGCTGAAAAGACAAAGACACATTCAACGGAAACAGTATGCCATTGGCCAACGAAACTGATGATGGGATTTTTACGCTTCTTGCACAAGAAGGAAAAACTATAAAAGTACGAAGCAAAGTATATCATATCTGAAATGTATGCATAACTCTAGCAACATAGAATGATAGATCTTCTCATAATAACTAAGTATTGGGGTTTAGATTTGACAGCTAGATTGATGGCAATGGAGAAAAGCACGGATTAGGGGTCGTTTATTCAATTACCAAGGACTTTCTATGAAATATTACTAAATTCTTTTAAATCCGAATGATATGAATCGAAATGAAACGAATTGGAAATTTAAGGAAAGATGAGATTTGTAAAATAATTTTTGCTTTTCCAAATTGCTCCAAATGCCATTCACATAAATACTTGTCAATCTATCAAAATGCCTTCCAGATAAATAATACTTTGGGTTGGTCTCTAATAAACCGAATAATTGGCAACATTTCTAGTGTTATCATTAAATTCAAAAACATTCAATAAGATTATAGGAAAGGAAATATATAAGATTTAGATACCAAATATAGAGAAAATCCTAACATTGTATTTGAATTGTACTAGAGCTAGACAATTATAGTACAGGGTTATTCATAAATTCAACCCGAGTTTCGAAACACGAAATAAAAAAACTAACACAAATACAGTAAAAAAGAACATTTGAAAGGATACAGAAACAATTCAACTTTTATTTACATACTTTACAAGTGTTCTGTGTGTGAAACCTTGGTTATACCAATGTGATAGTCCAGTTCTTGCCACATTGAGAGTTCAGTTCTTGCCACATTGAGAGTCCAGCTCTTGCCATATTGAGAGTCTAGTTCTTGCCACATTCTACTCATTATGGTATTATCAAAGTTATTGACAATACATGTTATCCGAAAACGTAGTCTTTTACATAAGAACAAGTTTCTATACCCTCTTTGCCGCGTGATGTAGTAAAACTGTATGAAAGGATAACACATGTTGTCCATAACGTTGATGGTACCATGTTGAGTGGAGTGGAACAGGAACTGGACAATCGCTTTGATATGTATGACGTATAAACAAGGTTTCACACATAGAACACTAGTGAAGGATGTAAATACAACTTGAACTGTTTCTGTATCCTTTCAAATGTTTTATTTGCTGTATTCGTCTTAGTACACTGTATATTCCCATTAAATGACAAGGTCGGGGTCTTAAATGGTACTCCATTGCCAAATGATTCAAGAATTTCAACGTTCAGAGCTTTACAGAGGTTTGCGGTATTTAACTTGATGGTCATCCGAAGAGAAAACAATTAATTTCACTATTGGGCAACCACTGCAAAGTGATGACTAAAATAAGAGAAAAAAGTTTTTTAAAAAATAATTTACCTAGGTGTTTTTCCAAAAGCAAGGAATGAGTATCAAACAATGCTTCCCTTCAGCAATGTCAATTTTTTCAAAAATAAAATGTAATCTCAATTTCTAAGATACCAGATGTAAATTGCAGAAATGTAGAGTGGAACTGTAGAAAATGATTCTTAGTTGTAAGTCTAATATTATAGGTGAGATTAATTAACAAAAGGCAGCAAACAGTACTAATATAAATTCAAGTAGAAAAAACTTTTTCCTTCCTCCAAATCGAGTAAAAGCATTATAGCATATTACCTTCTTATTCCCCAAGAAGAAAAATACTAGCTACCATTTTTTTTTTTTTTCCTTCAAACAAAAATAGATACAGTAAAATGTTTCAATGAAACCACATCTCAAAGTTGCTCTTTACATGACACATTACTTTTTCCCCATAGGCTCGATACTAATTTTACTTCATCCATTAGAGCAAACTCATTAGAATTCTGTCAATGACCGAATTTCCAGAGAACGAGGAAATATATAATTCGCTTCTTTTCATGCGGTGTAGACAATAAGTAAAAAAGAACAAAAAATGTCAACGATTTGCACTGAGAGGGAAATAGTGCGTACACATTAATTGAGAGTATAAATAATAAATAAAATTTGATTTGCTCTAAAAGGAAACGTTCAGATTATTCAGATTCTTAAGTCAAAATCTTTCAGTTTGTTTCGTCAGTATTAGTTTTACTTTAACCAATTTTTGCTAGTATCGTAATAAAAATTTTAATGACTTCTTTCAAATACGTAAAATCTCACACACAAGAACGATGTTTCAAGCAATAAATTTTTAAGTTTTTCTGCATCAGATACAGGGACAGCTTAAGTCAGCGTTGCCCAACCTTTTTATCGCCGCGGACCGGTCACCTTTTCATATTATGAGGGGGGAGGGGTAGACCATATATATCTATAGTAAATTGTTTTATATCTATTTGTTTTATATATATTGTTTCATATCATTTATATCTATAGAAACATACCTTCAGAATAAAATACAATTGCACCAAAAATGTATATACAGTGATTAAACATCTAATATACAGTGATTTCCATGGAAAGCCGCACAAACCCGAGAAAAATACACTGCAGTAAATAAAATAGAAATAATTTAATGTTCCTTGGAGCGGCCCGGTACCATTTGATCCACGGACCGGGGGTTGGGGATCACTGACTAAAGTATGGGCAAACTTGAGCCTGTTCATAGGGCCTTGTCTAATTTTCGACTCGGCCTCAATAGGACCATGATTCGAATGTCATGTCAAATGTTGCTCCCGCACATATTCTCAGAAATACTGGAATTTTGAACAATATGCCTAACAGCGGCAAAACTGTATGATGTGATAATCGTCATCCATGTCTATGCCTAGGCCTACCACCATTCACCATCATTACTCATTCATTCGAAAGGTGGCAGTCGGTCGAACTTATTTGTGCATAGGTTTGAGAGAAACGTCATGCACATTTGTTTGTTTCGGATTACCATTTGTACGAATATTTGACAACCTTTACTATATAAAGTATACCAGAGGTGAGCAGTACGTCGATCGCGATCGACCGGTGGACTACCAAGACATTTTGGGGTGACCACCTGAAGATTAACAAAACACAATTACATATGAAAATATTCAAGATCAGCTGACAAGCAGACTAAGTCTTCTACCGACTATAACTACGAGAACTAACTTCAGATGAAAATGTTATATTTTTAATGTATTTTGTGTGTATTGTTTGATTATAAATACGTTAGTTGATATTATTAAATTTGAGGCTATTATTATTATGTATAAATCCTGTATTTTGCTTTAAACGCGATTTTAAAAGTGTGAGTTTTTTTTTTCCTTCTCATTTTAGTTATGTAGGTAAGTACATATTCCGTATTTATTATTAAGTTATAGCAAATATTGTAGACTTTTTTCTCACCTCACCTACGACACTGGGCAGTGTAGCCCACAAGAATTTTTCAAGGGGGAAAAAGTCTACCATTATCATATAATACCCTAATACACCGCCAAACACATTTTTTTTTTTTATTTTGTAGATTTTCCGGGTATAAAAAAACAGTAAAAAATAAACTATTGAAAAAAATTAGCATTAATTAATAAAAAAAAGCTATTAATAAGAAATACTTGATAAATTTTCCGTACTATGTAAAAGGGATTATAATCATTTGGAGAAAAAAAATCAAGGGATATGTGGGAGGGTTCCGAACCCGTGGGTCCCCCGTTTTGCTCTGACACTGAGTAGACAGCAACACCTTGAAAAAAAAGTAGCCCGAACCCTGGAATAGTCTGCCCACCCCTGCTGTATAATTTTAAGGGTGATAGGAGGGCCCTGCCCAGGGCCTTAAAGAATCTTAATACGTTCCTGCTCAAATAAGTGTCTTATCAAATAGCCAAATTTAAGCAACAAAAAAAAAGTATGTGTTTTTGACAGAGATGCTAACTACATTTTTATTACAAATAATAATTTAATGATAATTTTTAATTGAAAAAAGTACAATTTATTTAAAATTTCAAAGAGAATAACGACAAAAAATCTAAACAAAAAATTATAACTCGGGAATTTATTTAGTTTGTCTGAATTAATATCATTTTCGATCAGGAAAGCTCAAACTTCAGGTCAACACATCCTACGCAAAGATTCGAGCAGAAACAGCAATTGACAGGTCATCACATCGCTACACTTCCAATGAAAATAAAAGAAATAGCGTGAATGTATGACAGAAACGGTAAACAAAACTGAAGTTTGAAATACAAAAAAAAAAAGAAAGAAAGTACCGTTGCACTGTAAACCTTTAATCGCCATCACCGTTCGAAATATCCCATTAATTTATTTAATGTTAACAAATATTAAAGGCCTCCATTAATCACCTCACCCAATCAACAATCTCAGTTATTATTTTACCAGGAAAGGACGGTCGTAAAAGCTTTTTCGTAATGACTGCAGCACTAGGCATTAAAATGATAATTTCCAATCTATGTAGGTTTCAGAATAAGCATGAAAAATGATTTATATGTCTCTCCATCCGCTTTCGTATCCGACAACGCTTGGAGCCAGTAGAATAGTTTTAAAAAGTAAAAATCGGTTTTTAAGAGCATTCGTCTCAAAATTAAATCCATAGGGGTAAGAAAGAAATTGCTTAAATACTGAGTTTAAGAAAAATACCAGTCAGTAAAAGATAATGCGAAACCACCTAAAAAACCTAGAATATGAAATTCAATTTGAATAATCTTTTAGAAACATATATCAATGATGTCCGTAGAATGTTTCTTCAAAAAAAAAAAAAAGATGAGGAGACTCGATTTGACAATTAAAAATAAATACAAAATAATATTTCTTAAAAAATAAACAATCTTTTTAGCTACCAGAATTTGCAAGCTAAATGAAAAGCAAAATAAGGATATACATCTGATTGATTCTAGTATTAAATTTGTACGTAGTGTTTACAAGATGAACAGAAAAATGGCAAAAACTCAAAGTCAATTAACAGAAAACTAAACATCTTAGCAAAAATCCGACCTATTCCACAACAAGACAAACTTTCGGCAGAAATTTCATTAAATTGAATTATTGTTCCATTAACAGTGGATCAATGAACATTTTCTAGAACAGTTGCGTACACAGACCTCTTTCATAGGTGAAGGGAAGGATGGTGTATTCCGAAAGAGCTATCTATGTAGAGCTATAAATTAAAAGTTTTTTTGGTCTATGTGAGGGCTTTGAGCCCCCAAACACCGCCTTTGAGTATGCCCATGTTCTAGAATCAACTGTTAAGAAAAACTTTAAAGCATAGTTTACTTTTGAATATGAATGAATTCTTGCGATGACCAAAAGCTTCGAGAAAGTAATTTCGAAAATATTTAGCAGAAGCAGAATGTTAAGACTAGATCAAAGTTCAAGATCTAAAAAGTTCTCAGATAAAAACCAATCGCCATAAACAAAAGTAATTTTTATGAAAGAAGTTCAAAAAACAATCACTATCACGCATGTCACTAATATGGTTTTCCTGATCTAATAGCAAAATAATTCAAGCATAATCGTTTACATTGCTTCTACATTCAGGGGACCACAAAACCAGAAAAGATAGTAGTGTCAACCATTGCAATACTGAAATTTTGAACAGTATTTACAGCGAGATATTTTCAACCAGCTGACCTACCCACAAGACTCACTAGATACTTAAATAACTTATCAAAATCCAGTAAATTGCTCACTAGGAAGCAAAATTACGGATATCAGAAGATTCATAAAAAAAGGCCACGGTCCTCAGTAATCACCTTTTCGCTGAAGCTCCATTCATCATTGCTAAACTACAATATAATATTGTTCGACGAAAAGGCCATAGAGAGAGCGAACGGGGGCAACGTTAACTCTTCAATAATGGTACCTCATTCGGCGCGCATGGCAAAGCAGCAACAAACCTGCCAATTCACCATCCACGCTTCAGCTGCCAGAAGAGTGTGGTGCCGTAATAACGGGGCGTTTCGGGAGGATACAGGCTATCAGCCTTTCATAAGAAGCTTTTCTCAAAGGCTCCAGGTTAGAAAAGTGCGAGTGGTTAAAGCTAGTTAAGATTTCTAACATGGCAGAAATCGGATGACGTTTTTCCGCTCCGATTAACAGATGTCGTACAGAAGCCTTATTGCGCTTCTTACAGTTTTTGATCCCGGAGATTACAACGATCTTTTAATTTGAAAAAGAAAATGGTTTTATTTGGACCGCGAAGTGGAAAGAGTCAAGTCGGCTTGATCATCGATGAAAAATGTGATATAAGTGTGATTATTTCGGCAAGAAAGGTTTTTTCGATTTTTGTGGTGCGATATGTGATCGGGAAGTAAAGTATTCAACTGAGTGGAAAACAGAAATTAATTTAATTCTGTAGAAAGTAAACAGTGTTTAAGAAGAGTCTACAACACAACCATCTGTATTCTTTCATATTTTCAATTTTTTTAAAATGAAAATATAAGATTGGGGGCATTTTAGATAGAACTTTTAAATTGTAAATTTCATTTACATTATCAAGACTTGAAATAGTATTCTTTAATAAAAATGATAGCCAATATATCTGTGATGCAAAAAAGGAAAGAATCCAGAAAATGTTTCCTGGTCTTACAAATAATTCTGTATACAAACTTCAAAGTCAAACCCTTCAATATCCTCAAAAATAATGTTATTATATATATTATTTAAAATAAATTAAAGAGACATTAAATGTGTAGTTACCAACATATAAGCCGTATCAATGATACGGAGCCCCCAAGCTATACGGGCTCCAACTTAAATATTTAGACACTTTCAAATAAGTTTTATTGATGGAATAATTTTTATTAGTTTTCCAAAAAGAATATTGATACAGGGACCCCTCAGGATTAGCTACGCCAGAGGTTGACAATTCATTGTTGAATCATTATAATATATAGTGTCCCCGCATACTTAAATCGTCTAAGAAACAAAAACAAGCAATTGATGACAACCAATCTACAAAATTAATCATAAGGAAGGGGGAGGACAAATTGATGAAAGGGAATTTTTTTATTCAATCCATGTAAAAAAGCAAATGAAGTACATAAAAAATACATAATAACACGCAAATGCATTTATCAATTTTTTTCTTACAGTTTATGAAACTACAATGATTAATGAATTTCTTGTCACATAGATTCCATGATGCGAGCTTTGGACAATGATACATAAGTTCCCAAGATAGCTAAATTGAAAAACATTTTAAGAGCATTTGAAAATTTTCTTTTTAAAACATGAAATCGAAATGAGAAGGAAATGCAAATAAAAAGCGAAATGCATTTCTCATCGTAATAGTTTGTGGTAGTACCTTTCCATCGAAAGAGCTCTATAATGTTCTAAATAAATTTTGTTAAATAAAAATAACTTTTGCATTATTTTAAGTCATTTTACGTATATAACGAAAGAAGACCAATGCAGCAACGTACAATTTTAAAATTATTTTTGAAAAACCTAACAGAGATATTTTTTATTGTACATTCTCTACAACATTAGCTATAAATACATTTTTACTATTTCCAACAACAAGATTTATTTCGATGTATTTTACGATAAGAAAGAAATCACAGGACTAAGCCGAAAACAAAAATTTGTAATACAAGAGACAAAACATGGATAAAAACGAAATATTCAACTGATACTGCAGATTTGCTCAATGAAATTGCTATTGCAACATCAGGAACAGGAAGTGCAATACGACAGAAATGTACGCAACATCTAGTTAATTAAAAAAGTAAAATTCTATCATAAAAAATGCACTATCATTACACTCAATAAGGTTTGCTCAACTATGTAAAACGATAGACTGAGTTTTTTAAATGTGTGTGTGATGTATTTTCATACCTTTAGTGAGTCACTGCATTACAAAAATGTCTAAATAATTTCGTTACCAATCCTTTTTCTTTTGTAAAAACAACTTCCTATATCAATGTTAATCTCGTATTTTAGATAACAAACCAATACTGGTACTTACGTATTATACTGTCAACAAATTTCGCTAAAAGACAACGACCAATCAATAAACATGGTCAAATGCTGTTATTTCCACATAATGCAAAAAACAAATTTCCGCGCAAACATCTTCCGTATCAGCACATCAACAAATAACTTGGTGAAGATAAAGAATTAAATAATGTATTTTAAAAACAAACACGAAGACTTGAAATAAACACGAAATTTACAATTACATTATTCAGGCGGCCAAAAACATCGTAATTGCGTTCAAAATCGAGACAAATGTATCTTCTTCATGTAGACTTCGCAAATAGGAATCCAAATGCTGTCGTGCATATCCGAGATGTTTCTTGTTTGGCTAAACTAAGTAGCTTTTCGGGTACTTACGTAGAAGACCAAAATATTCCAAATCGTTCTCATCCGTAAAAAATAGATCTCAAAAAATTTTAATCATTTTCCACCAACAAAATAAGAGAAGAAAGAATATTACAGATTATAAGAAATGATATTATTTCCGAGCACGCGTGAACAAGATTGTTGTGTTTAAATATACAAGGAAACATATTTTCACTACAGGTTGCATACCGCGATATTTGGCGACGTTTCTTGATTCAATGAAATTGAGAAATGAGAATGAAATTGAGAATGTGAAATAAGAGCCCAAACACTTAAGTATTCTAAATGCATTATTGGTTATTCAATATATCAGGAAGTATGACACGGAAGCATGTGTACTTTATGAACTCCGTATATTTTCCGTCATTCATCAAAGGAAATCTAACATTTGAAGAACCTTTATCACCATGTTAGAAGAGATGTCAAACAGATAAGGCAACGATCCGAATGCAGATTATAACAATTTCTTTGTGACGAAAATATTGTCCAATACACACATACACACACAAAGCAAAAATTTTGCAACAAAAAAAAATTGTCTGGTGATTAAAAAAAAATTTTTTTCCCCAGTAATACTTAATTGACAGAATTAATGGTGTTAGCAAGCACGCACAATGTTCCCAGTAAAGATTAAACAGACATAGATAATGGGTTTCACATGACAAATTTGAATTCCTGATAAACGTATTCTTGTTAAAACTTAAACGGTTTTTCAAGATAACACTGATACATCAATATGGTCTTACACTTCTATTCATACACACTGTAGAAGAACTGTAATCAATTCCCAGATCTAAACACCCCATGTTTGAACCACGATTCGACCATCAAGATAGCCACGCTTACAATATGCATTGCTGATTTATCATCGCCAAAGCAAAACCCCAGATTCGTCACAGACATAGATCTAAATGTTACGACCATTCAAAAATGACACCAATCCTTTTGTCGGCAATGGGTTAAGGTCAGTGAAGAGAAGAGCAATGAACAATGGACAATCTTTAAAAATAAAATGGTAATAATTCGACACATTACGAGTTCATGGACAGCATTTATCACCTTTCGTCTGAGAACTGGACATGTTGGTGAATGAAATAACGTTTTTAGGCTGTTTCTGACAACGTACGAGCCAGAATTAAACGCCGAGCACATTTTCAGAAAGAAAAGAGTGACTCAATTTTCATGAAAATTTGCGGCATTGAAGTTCATACATCTGTTTATAATATAGCGTTTTCAAATTTTTAAAATATTCCATAAATAATTAATTTTTACTTTTAACATGCAAAGAAATAGCTCATTTAGCATAACAGTATAGGAGAAAGAATGCGAAAACACATTTTATAACAGAAAAAAAATGGATCTGATTTATCTGATCCATTTTTTTAAATGAGTAGTATAAAATATGCTACTCTCTATAGGACAGGAAGGCGGAATGGAATATATCAATGTTAGAGTATTTTTATACTTGAAAAAAAATATTCCTAACTCGGGTTCTAATTCTTAACATTACGTGAATACAGCCGAAATGTGTTTCAAGAGGAAAATAACAAGGAATCCTGCAGAACATCAGTAACGTCAAGTGTGCGATTCTTGTAATTTTTAAATTTCTTTATTTCTAGAAATTTTTTAAAGTAACAATAAAAATATCAATCTTTGTTTATCTACCTTTGCCTATAGACTTTGCCTATTGTGTGGTTTTCGGGTTTTTTTTTTTTTTTTAAGTGAAAACTTCTTTAGCGGCGTTGGGCACTTTTTGGTAGGGGAAAATCTTATGGGTTCGTCACCGACATGCTCTGACTGGCGCATGCGCAGTGTGCTGTTCGCTTTCGACACTTTTTGGATGGATGAAATCTGGTGCGTTCGCGTCACCGACATGCTTATAGCAATATATCTGTAGCTATACAGCTGACATATAGTGCTGTGCATATTTTATAAGTGAAATTGAATGGATTAAGTGAAATGTTCAATGCGTATATACTGTGCATTGTTAAAATAGTGTTTTTGTTTGATTATTATTTGAATCATTTTATTGAAGAATCATTGTGCAGTACAATAGTGAGTACTAAATAAATATACTAATATTTTAAAGATAAAAATAAACAGAAAATTATTTTAAATACTCGTATTTATTATGGCATTTGAAAATTAATATGTTTTTTAAAATTGTTTTAAATCTGCTTATTTATTCTGGCGTTTGAAAATTTTGTATTATTTATTTTCTAATATTTAACCTCTGCAATGCATCACACAATCCGGATTAGTATTTCACAGTGGCTTAGACGTTTTCTTACCACCATGGTAAAACAGAATTCTAGTTGTTCAATCATATTTTTATCATGGATTTTGTAATTAAAAATTTTATAAAACAATACATATTAATGGTTGCCGTTTATATTTCGCCTGGAAAATCTATGAGCCAGATACAACAATTTTTATTCGAAAATTTGATGATTTATACAAAAGAAGGTTCTAAAATACTCGATAAAAGATTTGGCGAAAAATATGATAATGTACCGATGATTTTAAGTGGAGACTTCACTATTAACTTTGCAGATAAAAATCTACCACTAATTGAATTTCTAAATGAAACACTTAATTTAAATATGTCCAGTGATCGAAAACTCAGTACTAAAAAATATAAAACGACGATCGAAGCGGTTTTTACGCGATACTCAGATAAATTTGAATCAAACATTTTCCTTTCTTATTTTAGTTACCATAAGCCTATTGTATCTTTTTTAGGACAGAATGAAATAATTGAAAGTACAAAAAGTCTAAGTATTGTTCAAATTAATGATGACAATGATGCAAACAACTAAAATAACGTTAAAAATCAAGTACATTAAAATTTAAGTAAATACAAATATTATCCATAAATAATATGATTGTATATTAATTGTTATTTCAATTGAATTGTATTTATATTTTGTTATGATCTTGTACAGCCCGTAATATCTTTGAATATTCAAAAACCATATAAACATGCATACAATTGTTGCTCGGAGTGTCAATAGATGTGAAAACCAGATTGATGTTGATAATTTTAGTTCAAACATTATGAAATTCCAAATTTTTATACTAAAACTTCTAAGTTTTCACTTCTATCGGCAATTTTTTTTTAAGCTTTAATACCAATAAATACTTTAAATTACATATTATTTGATCCACAAGCAAAAAATAAAAAGACAAAATATTTATTCCAAACTATATATAGCTTTATCATAAAATAAATATTATAACCATTATAAATTCAAAATTATTTTAAGGATTTTTATTTCTTGGTAATATATTGCACTAAACTGCGCAAAGGACTCTTGGCGAAGAATCTCTTGATTTTAACACACAAAACACGAATTCAACTAAATAAAAATAAGTTTCCCTTTTCTTTGAATTCAAAATTTTATTCAAGCCTTGGTAACAATGAATACGAATTATCAAAACATACAATAAAAGCTATAGTTACGGCAGAAGGCTTTATATTCATAACATTCTCGCCTGCATAACTTTAACAGTTACTGTAATGACAATAAAAAAAAAAAGAAATTGCAGAAAAATAAGACGCGACATTCTTTTCAAGCAAACCGCATTCCGACACAGCACGCGTCAACTGAAGACAAATGTCTCCACACACGAATTCTCCCAACAAACTCGCTTCCCCTTTATTTTCTTTCTTGTTTTTCCACGATGCGTCAAAGAACAAACCATGACACAATGCTCAACACAGCACATCTGCAAACATAACCTAACTTGCATGGAGTACTACTCACCAAGACGGTGGGACCTTCGTTCCCGCGCAACACTGACGACGCGTCGAAAATTCTTGCACGCACATTAAAACAGATCTCTGAGAGAGGACGACTCATAACGAATGCCTTGTTGCCTTGGCCAAATCATCATAACATAATCCTTAAGGACCAAAACCGAAACACATCAGTGGTTTTCGAGATGACACCCGGGAAGTAGCCGCCAAGTGAATCCATATAGAACACTTCCTTTCCCCTTTATTTCGTTACCTCGCACTTTCAGATGCGATTTTCAATAAGAGGAAATAAATTCGGAAGCGATTGGCAACAATCATCACCACGGTAGAGGCTTTTCATAGAGATAATTATATCCTCGCATAGTTTGCTGCGATGGGTAACTCGGCATGGTACTGTGAAAAGTAGCGTGATTGCTCTTCTAGCACGTCAATATTAGCACATTTTTGTTTGTTTACTTCCCATGTATTATTAAGGTAATTCAATGAGATGTGTAGTCTTCAGGGTAAAATAATCAATGTTTATTTTAAGCAGATTCAGTGTGGATTCTCTCTCGCCCCTTTTCTAGCTCCTTCAATCCAAAAACAAACTCTTTATGTTCTTTGTCGGCAATTTTTACGGCCCTTTTTTCATGTTCCGATCTCAATGTCACACATTTTCAAAAGAAATCTGCTGAACCTTATATTCTTTCATTTAAGATCTAACACGCTAAAAATTAATACTAAGCAAGTCATTGAAGGATTTTTGAAGCTTCTCTTTAAATTACGTTAAATATATTTCTGCAATTACGAATCAAAGTGATATTTAAATTAAATTGGTTTTATTGTTAAATGCACTCAATGTTATTGAAAAACTTTGTCTTGAACAAATGGTTGTCTTGAGTGAAAACAAAGCTAGCAAGGAAAACTAAATTTAAAATATTTTTAAAGTCACAATCTTAGCCTTTTTGATAAGTAAATTACGAATAAAAAACTCATATGGGTATTCAGCCTAATAAATTTCAGTACTTGTGAAAAAGTATTTCAAAATTAATATTAAATTCATGGTAAATTATGTGGCACTTTTCAAATACTTGATAAAATGTAACTTTTATTTTCCAAAATAAAAGTTAAAACTTATAAATGTGCTCTGTAATATAAATTATAACAAGATAAAGATACGCAAGTGTCCATAAAATCTACATATCCAATACATCTTAAATCTACTCAATATAATAAGATTTAGGTCTTTGGAATATACGATGCTTACCATTAAAAATTAAGATTTAAGTTGTTTTTTATTCCCTTCACATTTTAATATCAAAACATTATTAAAAACCTCCCAAAAATGTGGCCTTTTTGTTTGATTGATAGATATTGATTCAAAAGTTAAAAATATACAAAGGAATCACTCTCGAACACCAATTTAATTTAAAATAAAACAATCCTTTTATTGCTTAATGATGTAATACTAAGGTGACTGATAACGTTCGGAACCGTATACAAATGAATAAATTTGTATGAAAGGAGTCATTTTTATGAAAGGAGAAGGTTTCGATCATCTTTTCTACATTTTTTGACAAAAAAATTGCGTTTAAATAATTTTTTTTGTAATGTTTCTCTTTCTTGAAACAATTTTATGTGTATATTCTAATTCAAATGACATTAAATATTAGAAAAATTATCCATTTATATGCCTTTTCAAAATCAAGGTTCACGTCAGTCAGTTCATCTTGAAATATTTACACGTCAGGATTTTCTGCATTGTAGTTACATTAAGTTTAGCATTTACTAAAAAACCATTTACTACAAACCAGTAAACAAGAACCATTTACCGATGACTAGAGACATTTAAACGAATTATGACTTTAGTTGCTTCACTCTTATCCTCAACGATGATGCATACATAAGCATCTACATTTATCATACATTAGCATAAAGGATTACCTAAAAATCCAGTCAGCCACTTGAAATGATGCAGAGCGCTGAATCCTTCTTCAGCGAATTCCAAAAAGGGATCCGCGACGATGAGGGGAGGGGAAAAGTGACCGTCACAGACCTCTTTCCAAGAATAGCTACAAGGAACCGCTCGGACAATCGGAACGGGCACAATGGATCCCTCTCATACTCAATTACATTACAGAAACATTCCGACTCGCGCCGAAGAGCGGAAGCCGGAAATTCAGAAGGCGAAAATTTTGAATGGCGACTCTTGGAATAAAAAGAAAAAAATTGCGTAAAAAAAGTAGACACCCAAAGTAATTGACACTTTTCTTTTGTTCAGAATGTTCTGCATCGATTTATTTTTGACTCCTAACGATTTTCCAAGAATTATCCAAAGACACTGAAATGAGAACAGGTTGGGTTATGAGGTTCAAACTGAATAAGTTAATACGTAACAAAATTCAATACATATGGCTTTTACATGACTTTTATTAATTTGGCTGAGTGGTTATTATATAAGTATGCCTTAAATGTGTGTGTGTGTGGTTCTATATAAACAGAGCGGTGTAAAGTTCATTTTAAATTCCAATTTTTTAGATATCATAAAACTAGCAAAGCATATTTAATGTGGGTCTAAGACATCAAAATATAGATATAGGCATCTAAATATCTTATAACAGTTCATTAAAATGACAAAACATCGCTTCTTGTTTAAGCACACATAAGCAACGTGTGTGGTTATATAACGCTTGTTCTTTTCAAGTTATTGCACAAAACTTGGATATTATAACAAAGATTATTAATCTTTTTCAGGCACCCTTACATACTTCATGATATAATTTCGCCCACCTTATGAAAATGAGATTTTGCTGAAATATTATTGTACGTTTAATATACAAAGCAATTGTGTACAAGCTTCAAGTAAATAATAAGAGGGGGGGGGGAGACTAATGCTAAAATTGAATTTGAAAGCAAGAAATACAAGACTGAAAGTAAATAAATGAAATAGCAAATTTTTACAAACTCATTTGAATACTCTTTTTAGATGATATGTTTTAATTACATACAAGATGATTCGGCTTAATCGCATTGCTTAAGCTCCCATACACTCAATTTTTCTCCCAGCGCATCCTATTACTTTCAATTTTCGGAAAAACAAGAGTACACCAATCATATCTTTGATCAGAACTTTATTTCTACATAATAAAGTTTACGTCTCTCACTGTCAGAAATCCTTTCCTGAGTTGAGAAGAAATGGATAAAATTACATTCTACACTGCTCAATAATTATTGTAACGAAAAAATAAAACGTAAATGTTTCAACATCAGTGGCGTAACGGAGAATATTAGCCCCGTCCCTGCAAAATCAGGTTTTGCCTTTAATATTTTACAAATTGGTTAAATATGTACTTGGCGTCAGTCAGGTTTTGGGCCCCTAGAATCCTGCCCACCCCCACGATGCGGGGGTGTACGTCCCCACTGTTTAAAGTGTAATAGTCAGTCAATTTTACAGTTAAACAAGACACATCAGAATATAATTACAAAGCCAGATAGTCTTTAAATAAAAAGCGTGCTGAATTCTTAGTGAATCTTCTTGAAAAATATATCTCAACGAGTGATAAACTTTTAAAATAGTCAATTTTAAATGAATATATTACTTGCGTTTCAATTTTTTTTCTTCAAGAATACGAGTATCTTATATTTTGTTTCTTTATTTAGGTATCATTTTGAAAACCCTATAATGCTACACCATGAGTTTAACAAAAGTCCCACAATATTCAAGTACAAAAGAAAGCATGCAAAATGCTATTCCATTACTGAACTTAAAACAATGTAAAAGTAAATTTTTATAAAAAAAAATAGATCAATATAATAATAGAAGTAATAATAAAAGAAACATATAAAACGATTTGGAAAAGATAAATATTAGGAAAAATTTTTAATGCAAATATAATTTAAAATATAAAAATAATTTTAAATACAGTTTACTTGAACCAAAATGAACTCAAAATAAGCATATAAGTTACTTTTTAAATGACCAGTTTTGAGAAAAGTGGACATAATTTTCTTTTACTTTGATTCATTTTAAAGAATTTATCAATTTCGCCCAGTTCAGGACAATTTAGAGAAACCAACGTTCAAGATCAATACAAGCATCTCCACATCGACCTAAAACAATGCTGAAAAGACAGAATTGAAGAAATAATTGTCGAAATTCCTCATAACGCGTTAAATTTCACTTAACATAAAAAATCATACAGAAAAATGTAAACTTTTTTCTCACCAGAATGTTGCATTTTTTTACTTGAGAGCATTCACATTTTTAGATAAAATATACGCAGAAAGAGCTTTATTCCCCAACAAATCTTTGCTCTTCTATTATGAAATCGATATTCTGCGAATTTAATCTTGAATACCACATTCTTAAATTATCACTCGATAGCATATTTTCTCTATATCTGTCTATTTGCACAATGCATTTTAATTTAAGTACATAGGCCAAAAGTATTTTGCACAAAATTTATAAAATAAGATATATATTACTTCAAAAATAACGCGTATGTGACAAAAAAAATATCAAATCCATAAAGGTATTGGACAAGAAGTTGCGAAATCTAAATTCTTCTAGAAAACAGATTTGCAGATCAGTACAAGAAAATTATAAGTGATCCTTATCTATCACAATTCATCCAATTGATAACTGAAAAATTCTAAATGATACAGAAGGGACATTTCCTTAGTTGTTATTTTATTTAAGAATCTTATCTATCGGCCATTTTGAATCAGTAAAACCAAACACTAATTCCATTAAATTTCTATATTTATTTTTTTCAAATTTAATTAGTTTTTATTTGAATTCAATCAAGCGAGTCTGAAAAAGTTTTTAAAAAGTGTAAGATTGCAATTAAATTTTAATTTCGACTAACATCTTAGCAATATTTTAAGGGTCCAAAAATTTAAAACAAAATAACTAAGAGATAAAAAAAAACTTTTGAAAATGGGGGATGAAAATAGTCACACACACACAAACAGAAACCTACCTAAAAAACTCCTCCCGAGTATTTTATTGTACTTCAGTATAACAACTTATGGAGAAATTCAGCAGAAATTCCAAACCGTTTATGGAGTCAAAATGGTAGGAATAGAAGGGAATCTTAAATATGTTTAGTAATAAATATAATCTGTACTATAAACTTGATTTATATGCTGTAAATAGCGAAAACTAAAATGAAGCAAACATCCGTACAATGCGGAGGTATACGTTCAGCTTATTGGGCGAATGGATTAATTGGACGAATGGGACATGGATTATTGGACGAATTTGTGCAAGTTCAGACATGTCACTAAAACCAGTTTAAACTGACTGTAACAAAAAGTTAGAGATTCCATTCTTTCTCGCCATACACACACAACTTACTTTTTTTTTATTTTATCACTTTTATACTCTTAATTTGCCCGGCTATTTAATGGACACACCCCATATTTTAAAAAACATTGCATACGTTAGTATTTTTATTTTAAAAAATTTCTGCTTCAGTCAAGTGTACACTAGAGACACATCTTGAGAAATCTGATCCGTTAAAAGAGTGCTTTGTGGAATTTAAAAGAAAACTGAGAGAGAGAAAATGACTGTTTACTCTCATATTTTCATTCTAAAAATGATCTGGAAAAATAATTGTTTTTAAACAACAAAGAAGAAACTATAAGACTACAAAAGCCACAAATCTGAAAAACCAAATTTTAAGACTTTAGCGCCATTGGAACTTATATTTGTTGATACTTCCGATTGTTAATAGTGAAATACGCATCTTTTTTAATTATAAGTTGAATAAATATATTTACCCCTCAAATATATTTAAATATGCATATTATTTTCCTTCTTTTTGAACAATCAGCAACATAGTTCATATATTATAACTGAATATATATTTGTCTCTATACTAAAAATAAAGTGTTTGGAAAACGTTTTCAGAGTAATACAGGACTTCATCACGCTATATGAATACACGTGTAAACAAAATCACGTTATAGACGGAACGAAACTGTATAAATTGAGCAACAAAAATATTTTTTTAAATGTGTTTCGGCTGTCTTTGCGCAATTTTCAAGAATAAGATTATAAGCCAAAAGACTTGATGATAAAAAAAAAAAAATTTTAAATTAAAAAAACGCCAGAATATTTCGATTTTGTTATCCATTTTTCTAAAATAAAATTTATTCCGTATTTTGCCTACTGCACTGTAATACTAAATAGGTTTTAAACTTTATGTGTGTCCAAGTGGGGAAAAAAAAGAATTTTGGAATGTTTTAAAAATTCAAGAATACTATATAATAAACGGATGTTTGTATTGTAACGTCCCACATTCATATAAAAATTGGAACTGTTAACTGCCTGAATATGTTTTCTAATTTAGATCGAGCTGCTACATGACAATGGCCAAAAACAAAGTAGGCATACAAAAACATTCATAATTTTATGTGATGCACAGAAACTAAATTTCAAAAATATCAAAAGTTCTTTTTCCCGAAAAAAAAAGTGCCTTCCCTACAACTAATTATTCCATAGCAGTGTAAGAACCCCCCTCACTTTCAACCTGACCGCAACTATGCACTTTTGACACAGCCTGTCGGGTAAATTCACAACCGTGGATATAAAAAAAACAGGTGTGTTCCCCTGAGCGACTGCACCGACTTGGAAAAGGTCTGGTGCACAATGTAGGATACCTTTCCGTTTTACACACGACCAGAAATGGAAAGCATTCTTAGAGGTTCGTAGAAATGTGAGTAATTCTTTCAAAATGACACAATAATGCATCCATGATGGTAAATGATAATTTTTAATGAATGATTTTGTGTTATATATATAATATTTTATTAATGTGTGTGTGTTATTCTACATCTAGCAATTTTTTTCTTCATGCGAATTGATTTTTAGTTTTCAGTTAGTTATACATAAAATGCAAGGGCAAGAAATGCTTAGATTTCTGTATTTTAAACATCGTGATGTTTCATAAAATTTACCATCATAGAAAATATGAAATTTCTCAGCATGGTATGATAATATGTTCAAGTACTATTGACAATAAACAAAGCTTTAAAAAATATTTTATTTTTTGAGGAATCCGGATGATTACAATAAATTCATGAACTTATCAGAAATAAAAAGTTTTAAGTTATTATTATTCAAAGCATTAGATTGAGAGAAAAATGATAGTACGATACAATTTAAAAACATTTTCTACGATCAACTACAAAGAGAGAGAGAGAGAAAATGATACATTTAATCAGTGGCGTAACGTACCTCCCCGCAACTCCCGCATCGCGGTAGGGGGGGGGACACGGACTCTAGGAAGCCCAAAGCTTGACTGACCCTAAGTACGTATTTGGGCTTGGGGCCGAAAACCTGAGTTTGCAAGGAGGCCCTAATATTCTCCGTTACGCCACTGCATTTAATGATTATGAGTAGAATCAGAAGACACGGGTGCACATGTTGTTTCAAATGGCAATTATAAATCCATGAGCATTTTTAAAATATTTAATTTTAATTTTTATGTGCGGTCATGGTACTGTACAGTTTTAAACTCTTTGCCAAAAAAAAAAATCAGAAAAATCCATTCTAGAGAAAGTATACGCATTGCTCATACAAAATTTCTCAGAACGCAACGACAATGTTTATCCCAACCGACAGCAAGTACTTTTTCATGCAGCAAAATAAAAATATCTTCCGGCCCATAAGCTTTACATTTTAACATAGAATGTTTTAAAAGCGAGTCAATTGATGATAGGAAATATCCCAAATGCTAGCGGCAACCCCCCTTCCCAAAGTCCAACACATTTTTAATTTTTATCACAGATAAATTTTTATCACTTGGCCACTTTCGTCTACTTGTTTTTTAGAATGTAACTTCCCTTCCCATAAGAGAAATCTGTACGCCACAGCCAAATGCTTTAATAATTCAATGATTTAGCTAAATGACAGTTACTTAATATCGCCAACCGTAATGCTATAAGTGTATGTGGATAGGTATGTATGCATTTGTGTGTGTATATATATAAGTGTATGCAATATTCTCACATTTAAGATTACTTTAACATCTATAACTCGCTCACTGTTAAATTCATTAACCCGTTCAGGACCATGATCCCCATATATGTGATCACTTCAAGGAACACGGTATCACGTTTGAGAATGAGTTTTACCCATTCTGAGGCCCGTAATCATATTGGTGTGATCTTAATTTGGAATGATTATAAACTATAAATTTCGGCATATTTCATTACAGTAATGATTTTTTAAATAAAGTTAGGCTTGACTGGAAAAATCGCCAGGTCCTGAAAGGGTTAATTCATTTTACATCAAGAAGGTGGATTGATTAATTATTAATATTGCACTCAAAAGCAACACTAAGGCTTTCGAGATGAGCTTCAGAATTTTGAACCAAGGTCAAGCGACAATTTCCGATGGCGAGCATGGCAACCAAGACCACCAAGAGGGAGAAATTGTTCTTTCTTCGTATTATTTTATTTTTCTACAATGAGTCACATTACAAAATTTGTTACAGTAATCAGTTTGAACAGATCGTAAATTACATTATATATCACAAGTAGGAAGTTAACAAAAAAAAAAAATTTTTTTTTCATACGAAGTACAAGTTTTAACAGTAAATTCATTCTGATTACTGGAAATATCAGAATTACTGGAAATACAAGCGATTAAATATAAATTGAATCCGATATCTTAAGATTATATTCAAATTCAGAGTATAAAAATCCAAACTGAATTAGAATTTTTCACACATGCAATAATCAAAAATTCCACGTACGTTTAAATAATACACTCTGGGCACCGGAAATATTTCCCTGCATAAAAAGAACAAGAAAAAGGGGGAGATAAATATTTTTTCCTTTATAAGAAAAGAAATACTAAAAAAATAAATGCGCCGAAATTACGCTGACTTTTGGTTATAAATGTTTTCATATAGACTCTAGAGCAGGGGTGGGCAAATAGCAACCTGCGTGCCCCATGCGGCCCGTAAAGAATTTTTTGCGGTCAACATATATTTGTGAGCAATGTTTTCGTGAACGAAGAACAACAAGAGTGTGTAAATATAGATGCAATTTGGCTGATATTTACTAGCAGGCTTGACGAGAATTTCAACAAGCAATGTCAATCCTGATTTTAAAAAAAAACTGTAGAAAAGAGTGATATAGGGCACAGTTGCCTCTGATTCTAAAATAAAATGTTCTCGCAGCTATAGATGATATGAAATTAGCGCAATAAATAAATTGAATAAAACTGCCACTATTTTATTTAACATATATTTACTGATTTTTATGGTACGATTTATACCTTTTCTAAGATGCAAAGTTACCTAATGTGAACTCTTAATCCTCAATTCCACTTGTATTTATAGACGATTAAATTTCCACAAACATTATATTTTTATATCATTTCCAATGATTTAGTCTATTCTTTTGGGCATTTTGTTTTAGTGGACGACACACATAGAAGACATGTACACAAAGAACATTGCATATCTCTGACTCTACAAGCTAAACAAAGTATATCTCTCAGATGACTTGCAGCGCCATCTATTCATTTAACATTTAATTTACAACAAATACAATCATTTTTAAAAGGTGTGGCCCTCCGGTATCTTCAGCTTTGTCACAATGTGGTCCTCAAACCTACTCTAGAGCTATTCAGAAAAAAACAGGTCATGCGTGAATCAACACCACACATGTTGAACCAATTTAATGCAGTCTCTTGATTATTCAACTTCTTCAATCTTTGTAATATTTTTGGTATAGAAACACACCAGCTAACGTATTTTTTTGTAAGATTTGAAGAAGTATAAATCATATTGTGAGAAAAGGTTATGAATGCAGATAATTATCACGTATAAGTGAATAGAAACATTGATACAGATTCGTACATAAGTCATAAATATCACCGTTTTTTGTTCGGCTTTGGTCTTTTCTTTTCTAATCATTTTATTGATTTTTAAAAGTCATAATGTAAAGTAAATTTCATCGACAGTCATCATAAAAATGTTCATATTTCAGAGTTCTCAAAGTTAACTGCCAATAATATTTTCCGAGAACTTCCAACCACGACCCAGCATTATGCAAGAGCGAAAATTTTTTCCCCCTCAAAAGAAAAGATAATGAGCAATTAGTTTTTGGATATAGCCAAATCCGAAAGAAAAATCTTAATTCACCTCTTCAAACATTTCATTCACTAAGATACAGTTTTCCCAACTAATGGCCAGACAAATTTTTAGAAAAACCGATAAGAGATTTTTAATTGATGGAAATTCGATACATGGAAGTAGTCAGCAATTTTAATATTCGTTCGTTTCCTTTCTTCGAATCATGGCCTTTCTCAATGGCAAATACCAAAACTATAAATACACACGAAACGCTAATGACGCTAGAGAACGGAAACATGCTGTCGATAAACGGAATTTCTGTTTCCTGAGCGGAAGAGAACTATTTGAACTAGAAGTCGGCGGCAGTAGGACCAAAGGAAATCTTTACCAGATGCTGAACTGCTGTGGAACGTAAGCAAATATAATCGCCTTTTGTGAACGCCCCAGGTGTGATTCTAAGAAAGGAGATTCCATTTGCTAATATTTAAGATTGGAACTTGTTAGAATTGATCACCGATTTGTTTTTCTTTCAAATAGATTGGTTTCAATATTTCTACTATTCAACACACCTCATAGTTTCAAACAATCATTAATTCTCATAAAATGTCAGACATACAGTGGGTAAAAAAAGTATTGGCAATTGCCAATAATAGATCAAATTAGCTAACAAAGGAAATGCTTGACAATTTTAACTGGACATAACGAACACAGGAGGTAATAAACACATAAATCTAATGAAACTTCATTTTAATATGTGTTTTACAGAAAATATACAATAAAAACGTATTTTTGCATGTCAAAAAAGTATTGGTAAAATAATAAGTAAAATGTGAGAACAAAATCAGATATGTTTAATACTTTGTATACATACCTTTTGCATTTATAACAGCTTGTAATCTATTTCTCATAGAGAAAACCAAAGTCTTGGTTGCACAATTGGGAATTTTGTGCCATTCTTGCAGGAGTATACGCTTAAGTTCGTCTTTACACGAAATTTTATGTTTCCTGACTTCTGCGTCCAATTTGTGCCATAAATTCTCAATTGGATTTATGTCAGGCGATTGAGGCGGCGTCTTTAACTGACGAGGAGAGTTATACAGTAACTAACCACTTCCGGGTGAGGTTCGCTGTATGCTTAGGGTCATTGTCTTGTTGAAACACAAATGATGTTCCTAAGCCAAGTTTTTGGGCACTGGATTGCAAATTATGGCGCAATATGTCGATGTACGTACGTGTTGTCATAATACCATCAACGAAGCACGGTTTGCCAACTCCGTTTGCTGCCATACAGCCCCAAATTAAGACGCTCTCTCCACCATGTTTCACAGTCGGTGTTGAATGCTGTTTTTCCAGTTCAGTGTTTGGATTTCTCCACACATATTGTCATCCATCACTCCCGAAAATGTTAAACTTCGATTCGTCGGAAAAAATAACTGTGTTCCAAAACTCATCTGATAAATTAACATGAGATTTTGCAAAATCTAATCTCTTTCTTCTGGTTCTTTCCGAAATGAAAGATTTCTTTCTAGGTGCCCTTCCATAATAACTTTCTTCATGTAAAACATTCCGTATAATCTGTACACTAAAAGTTTTATGCGAAGTATTAGCAACATCCTTGGCTAACTGGGGTGCACTTATTTTTGGATTTTTCTTAACCTCTTTGATAATGCTACGTTTTCCCCTTGCAGAAAATATTCCAGGCCGTCCACTTCTAACCTTATTTTCTGTGGATCCTGTCTCGTCGAACTTTTTTACAACACTTCTGACAGTTAAATAAACTTATGTTCAGTTGTATTCCTATAGCACGATAAGTTAAACCCTCATTTCTGAGCTGAATAATCATGTTTTTAACATTAACATTCAACTCCTTCGATTTCGAAGCCATTTTATCACAGCATTAACAAAATAACGTTTTAAAAATTTTGAAATAGCACTGCAGACTTTATACTAACAGGCTTTCTTATCAGTCTAAATACGTGACCTCAACATGACAAAATTTGCATAACAGTTAGAACTTTGCCAATACTTTTTTGACATGCAAATTTACGTTTTTGTTGTATATTTTGTGTAAAAGGCATATTAAAATGAAAGTTTCATTAGATTTGTGTGTTTATTACCTCCTGTGTTCGTAATGTCCAGTTAAAATTGTCAATCATTTCCTTTGTTAGCTGATATGATCAATTATAGACAATTGCCAATACTTTTTTTACCCACTGTAAGTATTTTTACAAGGAATTAAGTATATACCAGTAGCGCATACAGGAATTTTTAAAAAGAGAGCGGGAGGGGGGGGGGTCGAAAGTCCACCATTCTCGTATCATGCTCCAATACATTACCTAAAATATTCTTTAGATTTTGCCGATTTTCGGGAACAAAAAAACAGTAAGCAATTAGTTAAGTTATTGAATAAATAATTAGTACTAATTAATAAAATTAATTATTAATATCAAATAATTAATTAAATTTTACGTACTATATGCATATAATTATAATCAATCGGGGGGGATTAAGGGCTAGGGGGGGGTCCGGACCCGAGGACCCCTTTCCCTTGTGTGCGCCACTGTGCATACCCATAACAGAGTGGGTATCGGTTCGCAGTATTTGTACATGATATAAAATACGCGGAAAAGGATTACGAAATGTTAATAATTTTAAGTATTACAACCTCCGAATGAGTGTGGCATACTGTAAAGCAACAAGAGGTCTATTGGTTATGGACTTCGTAATTTTGAGGATGACTTTGAGCCTCGATAGATTTGAAGCACATCAGGCCCTCTAAACGGTGGGTCTTCAGAGGCACTAGAATCGAACTCATGACACGCCGGCTAAGAGTCCGTGTACATGACTACTAGGAAACTGCGGCCACCTTACAGCCTCTTTATATTCTTATAAATTCATTTTAAATACATTTCTACCAACAGAACTAAGATTTATAAGGAGATCATACTCACAAAAATATAGAAGAGAAATTTATTTACGAAATAATCAATAAAATGATACATCATTCTTAATAAATTTAATTTGTAATGCTTATTATTTTGGTTTAGACATAAATACGTAGGAGTATCTTAACAGATAATATTTTGTTACCTAGCACTTTTAACTGAATTCAGATAAAAACAAACGTACCCTGCGTTGTTTTTGTTTTAATAAAGTAGGTTCCATAAATGTTAATACTTCACAGCCATTTCAACAACTGTTCTTTTAATTTTTTTTCTCGTCCTCTCTAATTTCCAATACAGGTAACCAAAATATTAAAAGCGTTTTTACTTTTAAAATGAAAATAATTTCAAAATGATCCATTCAAATAACCGAGCAAGAACATCCTCTCAAAACGGGAAAGTAAAGCTCACTGACCATTGAGCATCTGCTAGTTGGAGGAAGGGGGAGGGGGTAAAGGGTTTTTATTTATGCATAGGATATTCAATCCCAAAACAGGGTGTAAAGTTTCATAGTGACGTCACGCGCTTTTTAACATTGCTACCTAATACATTTTGTGGAAGAAGCCTTAAGCACAAAGTTAAGGGGTCAAACGAAAAAAATCGATATGCATTGAAAGTTTTAAAAGAAAATAATAAACACACACACACATTGAGTTATCATTAAAACGCAGAAATCATGTATCTGAATACATAAAAATTAAACAGGCAAAGAATATGTTTTAAGTAATTATAATGTCTATCCCCTGAAAACAGTACGACGAAATAACAAGCATAGCATCAACTTTCTGACGAAAGGTATTGAAATATTTTTTTAAAAAAAAAACTACCTCCAACTCTGTTTTGTTGCGTTTTGCTCTCATGGGAAGAAAGGTAACTTCGTTTAGCACATTTTCAAATGAGAGCATTTCCTCCCATTCGACCAGCACAAAAGATAAATACCTTAAATAAAATATAACTTCCAAATGTATTGTTGGCAACACAAAGCTCAACGGAATTTAGGGCCAAATGTTGTTTCTATGTTATGTTGCAATAAAAGGGTATATCGACAAAATCAATGAATTATAAACAGAGGTAAATATTATATGCAATTACACTGAATTGATTTAGTCATTTTCACAGCGTATTTTAAACCGGTGTTATTTATTCAATTGTGATATGCTTTAAGAACGACAGGTCGTACACAAATAAAAGTTAGATTGTGCTCTGCATAATTGTTATAATCAATAGATTAAAGTACCCCTTTTAATTATTAATAATCACAAACCAAGTCCATTAAAATATAGATAAAATAATTTAATTATTCAGGAACGAGAATTAAGATGGATAAAAGAGTATCCAAAAAAAATTAAATTGAAGAAATTTGTGAAAAACGATTTAGTAAGTATGTTAATTTATAAATAAAGCATAACAATTTGTATAGAAGCATACCAATTTAAAAATAAATAAAAATCTATGCCAAATATTATGAATTAATTTGCCCGAAATCCGATAAAACTTTTTGTCAAAACTTTTGAAAGAAGTTTCAAAAAACATTGATTCCAGTTTGACCTTTATACATACCACATACACATTCTCCATTTCCATTTACAATATACACGCATACTGTCCTATATAAATAAGTATATAACTAATGTTACTTAATTATCATTATAAATGTACGCTATGCAATATGATACAAAAAATTTTTTTAGAATAGGTAGAATGGTACTTTTCCGTTTCACAGGCGCAGACGATAAAGTCGCCAAATGTGATACAACCGACGCCGAATGGAATATTCCAGCTGGTAACCTTTTACCACCCTTTTCAAAACAAGTTGTGGTCTTTTCTTTAGAGTAACGGTTTTTTTTTATATAATACGAGGACAATTCGGAAATTAACCACTGTTTGGGCGTGGCGCTGGAAGTACGGTTCGGAACGCCCTCAATCGAATGCACGAGCAATCTCTGATTCAGTAAGCTCCAGTCGGCGAATGAGAATGTCGTAGGGCAAGAGTTTACTAGTTATAACGTGACAAAATGTGGGCCGCCATAGAAAATCCCGCGAAATATGAGGTGCGAGGAGTGATAAGATTTCTGTGGGGGCCGAAACACTGTCAGCAGTGGATATCCATCGTGAATTGTGTGCCGTTCCATCACCTCCTGGTAGGTGATGGCCGTACACGGGTCAAGCTTTATGATTGAAGGTGTAGTTGCGTCAATGGATACGCTTTTTCAAGGACGGAAGAACAAACATCCATGAAGAATCACGAAGTGGAACGCTGTCTGTAGTGAGTGCTGATCTCTTCCGATTACCATCTAATCACTGGAAAGAAGAAGTGGCTTGGGGGACTGCATTTCGCTGACGAAGAGGAACTGAAAAACGCTGTGACACATTGGTTTAAATCGCAGAGAGGCAGCCGCTTTTAATACAGAAGGAATTGGTAAATTGGTAAAACGGTACGACTAGTGTTTGAATAATGGAGGAGATAATTTTAAAAAGTGGAGGAGAGTTGTACCTTTGTGTGTGATTTGTAAATAAATTTTCTTTCCCCTCTGTCCTAGTATGTTTTTTACAGCAATTCGGAGGTTACTTTCCGAATTGCCCTCGTGCATCAAAAATGGATGAAAACCCCAAAGAGAACCAATACTTATTGATATTTTTTATGTGTACTTTGTATGCTGTCGGCGAAACGGAAAAGTATCAATACAGAAAAAGGTGCTCTCTACCCAACGCATGTCATACTTTAACTTCTACAATACTTTTAATCGTCCTACATACATACATATCAAACAAAGAAAATAAGATGACAAATTCGCATAAGGAAACTGATTTTTCCCACCTATAACAATTTTCTTTTGTGATCAACTATAAAGAGAAACTATCTCTTCCAACTGACTGACTTTCACTTGCTCAATACCAGACAATTTCAGATAACAGGTTCTCAAAATCACACGCAATCTATCATGGTCATCGAGAATACAAAATAATAATAATGCGAGGAAAAATGGTAATCAAAAAAGTTATACAAATGATTATGATCAATGAAATGCAAATGAATCATTGCAACCAAGCAAAAAAGTTGAAATGATTTCAAGATTTACATAATTTAATTCTAATTATTGAAATTTAAATTTTGCCAAGTATGTATCCAAGAAAATTACTTCCACTTCCATGTGTATAAATAAGAATTATTCTTCAATAAAATTCCTGAATTTATTCTACTGACATACATTCCAGAACAAAAATTCATGAATCCCGATGGAAATTTAGTGTTGCCACGCAAATTACGGTAAATGTAACAAACTCTCGCACATCGCATGTACCACTACTAATCTTTTTTGATACATTCTACTTTTGCTGTAACACTTTTAAAAAAGACAGAGAGACTAAATATAACAAGAGAAGAGATTCGTATCAATGTTGATCTAAAATAAAAACGAAGAGATAGCAGCTGTATTTGACAACTATGTTTCGGAAGTTGGAAGCAAATAACCAACTTCACATTTCCCCAGATGGAATGTTTGTTAAGTGACACACTTGCAACAACTCACGCAAGGTGGCGTGCCTATCGATTTTGCTTGCACATGATATCAACACAACAAAGTGAGCCCAAATTAGTAATCCCATCACAGAGTGAATGTCCCTTAACGAAAAAAAGCGAAGGTATTTAATGAGATGTAAGAAAAAGAAATAGTCTTATCAGTTAATTAACTGGTTTTGTCGAAATGGTGTCGCGAAGTTGTTCCAATATTCGAAGGATCATTTGCGACAGGTATCAACACAATTCATTTTGCAACGTAAACAATAGATCGGGTTGTATAATTTGCAAAATAAGACGTATGGTCTCGTTAAACAGAAAAAGAAGGTTCTTAGAACAAGATATATAATCAAAAGGACTCGACAACAATAGGACTCCGTGAAAAGAACAAAAGGAATTATCATTAATACCTCATACCACGGTGTTCTTAAAATTATTTTACAACTGGGAACCAATATTTCATTTGAAGGCGAAATACGATTGTATAAGAAAATATTAGTTGTGCGTTGTCTGCTTGGAAAAACAGCCGTCTTAAAAAACTGTCATCGCATTTTAATGAAAGATTAGGGGACAGTGTTCGTGCGGGGAAACAAAAAAAAAAAACGTGCACACATCTCACAAAATGAGGCACTGTTCTTCAAAAATACGAAAGAGACAAAGAAAAGTCATGACGTAATCATTAAACAGACACAAACGGGGAAACACTAAAACAACATTTTATTTCTTTATCACCGGATCCATCGTTAATCCTCAATGCATTTTGAAATTTTTTTTTTTTTTTCACTAATCAATAAGGATACAAATCAGTAAATTTTAACGAAAAAAAATTTGTAATACATACTTGCACATTATTTCTTTCATTAATTTCAACATCTCTTAGCTCGGAATGGTCGATTACTAATCTATATATATAAAGGAGAAAAGCGACTCACTGACTGACTGACTGACTGACTGACTGACTGACTGACTGACTAATCACGAAATCTCTGGAACTATTCAACCTACAAACTTGAAATTTGGTAGACATGTTCCTTTGATAGAGTAGACATCAGCTAAGAAAGGATTTTCCGAAATTCGAAACGCAAGGGGCGTTACGGGGGGTAAAGGGCTTTAATAATAATTGTTTCCATGTTTAAACTACTTGATGTACAATCTTGAAATTGAGTAAGCGGATTCCTTTCAGAGAGTAGAGATCCGCTACAAAATGAGTTTGCTGAAAATCGACCCCCAAGTGGCGTTGCAGGGGCTTAGGGGGCGTTATAGATAATTATTTCCATTTTTAAACTATTTGACGCACTGTCTTTAAATTTGATATATATAGATTCCTTTCGTAGAATAATGATCAGTTACAAAACGGGTTTTCTGAAAACAGACTTCTAAGTGGCGTTGCGGGGGATTAAGGGGCGTAATAGATAAATATATCCGTTTTTAAACTACTTCACCTACCTGCTTGAAAATTGGTAGGTAAGTTTCTTTCCTGGAGTAAATATCCGCTACAAAATGGGTTTTGGGAAAATTGACCCCCAGGGGGTGGCGGGGGCGGGGGGTTTAAGGGGCGTTATAAATTCCTATTTTTAAGTTATTAGACGTACAGTCTTGAAACTTAGTAAGCAGATTCCTCTCATAGGGTAGAGATATGCTAAAAATGGGTTTCGTGAAAATTGCCCCCAAGTGGCGTTGAGGGGACTTAAGGGGCGTTATAGATAATTATTTCCATTTTTAAACTATTAGACGCACAGTCTTTATATTTGATAAAGAGATTTCTTTCATAGAGTAGAGATCACTATAAGAAGGTTTTGTGAAAACAGACCTCTAAGTGGCGTTGCAGGGGAATAAGTGGCGTTAGAGATAAATATTTTCGTTTTTAAACTATTTGACCTACCTGCTTGAAAATTGGTAGGAATGTTTCTTTCATGGAGTAAATATCCGCTACAAAACGGGTTTGGAGAAAATTGACCCCCAAGGGGTGTTGCGGGGGTTAAGGGCAGATATAAATAATTATTTCTTTTTTTAAACTATTAGACTCACAGTCTTGAAATTTGGTTAGCAGATTCCTCTCATAGGATAGAAATACACTGCAAAATGTGTTTTGTGAAAATCGACCCCTAGGTGGTGTTGCGGGGGTTCAAGGGGCGTTATTGATAATTTTTTTGCATTTTTAATTAATTGGACGCACAGTCTTCAAATTTTGCTAAGCAGATTCCTTTCATAGAGTGCAATTCCCCTACAAAATGGGTTTTGTGAAAACAGACCCAGAAGTGGCGTTGCGGGGCTCAAGTGGCGTTATAGACAATTATCCCCATTTTTAAACTGTTAGACGTACAGTCTTGAAATTTGATAAGCAGATTCCTTTCGTAAAGTAGAGAACCGCTACAAAATGGGTTTCGCGAATATCAACTACCAAGTTTAATTTCGGGAGATTAAGAGGCGTAATCGATAAATATTTCCATTTTTAAACTACTTGATCATCCTGCTTGAAAATTGGTAGGCATGTTCCTTTCATGAAATAGAGTTCCTCTAACAAAGAGTAAAATGAAAATTGACCCCAAAAATGTTTGCGAGGGTCAAGAGGAGTTACAGAAAAAAATTCCTGTTTTTAATTGTTAGACCCATATACTTGAAATTTGTTAAGCATGTTTCTTTTGTTGAATAGGGATCCACTAAGAATAAATTTTAAGCAAATCAAGTTCTGGGGGGTTGCAGGGGGTTACTGGGACGTATTGACAAAAAAAATTACTTTTTTCGAGCTACAAGGACTATAATAATGAAATTTGGTTTGCATTTTTCTTTTGTTGAATTGAAATCCGCTAAGAGCGGTAATTTTGGAAAACGGCTCTCAACGGGATTACGGGGATATTTATAGTAAAACTTTTGCTTTTTTCTGTTAGATTTAGACTTGAAATTTGGCTTGCATGTTCAATTTACGGAGTAGAGATCCACCGAAAATTGGTTTTGCGGGAATCCACTTGGTTTTTGAGTTACGAAAGAGCAAACATCATTCTATGCTTCAATTTTAGAGATTTTTAGAAAATACAAATTAGATGATGTCTGCCTTTTTTTTTATCAACAGGTGACAGTTACAGGTATAAGTATATTTTTCAATTCAATCGAATTCTTAATGCTAGGACTTAGATATCAATAATTTATACATATATATAAGCAGTAAAAATTTATAAAACATCATGAAATACCCAGCGAAGCGGGCGGGTAACAGCTAGTCTATATATATAAAGGAGAAAAGCGACTCACTGACTGACTGACTGACTAATCACGAAATCTCTGGAACTATTCAACCTACAGACTTGAAATTTGGTAGACATGTTCCTTTGATAGAGTAGACATCAGCTAAGAAAGGATTTTCCGAAATTCGAAACGCAAGGGGCGTTACGGGGGGTTAAGGGCTTTAATAATAATTGTTTCCATGTTTAAACTACTTGATGTACAATCTTGAAATTGGGTAAGCGGATTCCTTTTAGAGAGTAGAGATCCGCTACAAAATGAGTTTGCTGAAAATCGACCCTCAAGTGGCGTTGCAGGGGCTTAGGGGGCGTTATAGATAATTATTTCCATTTTTAAACTATTTGACGCACTGTCTTTAAATTTGATATATAGATTCCTTTCGTAGAATAATGATCAGTTACAAAACGGGTTTTGTGAAAACAGACTTCTAAGTGGCGTTGCGGGGATTAAGGGGCGTAATAGATAAATATATCCGTTTTTAAACTACTTCACCTACCTGCTTGAAAATTGGTAGGTAAGTTTCTTTCCTGGAGTAAATATCCGCTACAAAATGGGTTTTGGGAAAATTGACCCCCAAGGGTGTTGCGGGGCGGGGGTTTAAAGGGCGTTATAAATTCCTATTTTTAAGTTATTAGACGTACAGTCTTGAAACTTAGTAAGCAGATTCCTCTCATAGGGCAGATATACGCTAAAAATGGGTTTCGTGAAAATTGCCCCCAAGTGGCGTTGAGGGACTTAAGGGGCGTTATAGATAATTATTTCCATTTTTAAACTATTAGACGCACAGTCTTTATATTTGATAAAGAGATTTCTTTCATAGAGTAGAGATCAGCTATAAGAAGGTTTTGTGAAAACAGACCTCTAAGTGGCGTTGAAAAAGTGGCGTAAGAGATAAATATTTTCGTTTTTAAACTATTTGACCTACCTGCTTGAAAATTGGTAGAATGTTTCTTTCATGGAGTAAATATCCGCTACAAAACGGGTTTGGAGAAAATTGACCCCCAAGGGTGTTGCGGGGGTTAAGGGCAGATATAAATAATTATTTCTTTTTTAAACTATTAGACTCACAGTCTTGAAATTTGGTTAGCAGATTCCTCTCATAGGATAGAAATACACTGCAAAATGTGTTTTGTGAAAATCGACCCCTAGGTGGTGTTGCGGGGTTCAAGGGGCTTATTGATAATTTTTTTGCATTTTTAATTAATTGGACGCACAGTCTTCAAATTTTGCTAAGCAGATTCCTTTCATAGAGTGCAATTCCCCTACAAAATGGGTTTTGTGAAAACAGACCCAGAAGTGGCGTTGCGGGGCTCAAGTGGCGTTATAGACAATTATCCCCATTTTTTAAACTGTTAGACGTACAGTCTTGAAATTTGATAAGCAGATTCCTTTCGTAAAGTAGAGAACCGCTACAAAATGGGTTTCGCGAATATCAACTACCAAGTTTAATTTCGGGAGATTAAGAGGCGTAATCGATAAATATTTCCATTTTTAAACTACTTGATCATCCTGCTTGAAAATTGGTAGGCATGTTCCTTTCATGAAATAGAGTTCCTCTAACAAAGAGTAAAATGAAAATTGACCCCCAAAGATGTTTGCGAGGGGTCAAGAGGAGTTACAGAAAAAAATTCCTGTTTTTAATTGTTAGACCCATATACTTGAAATTTGTTAAGCATGTTTCTTTTGTTGAATAGGGATCCACTAAGAATAAATTTTAAGCAAATCAAGTTCTGGGGGTTGCAGGGGTTACTGGGACGTATTGACAAAAAAAATTACTTTTTTCGAGCTACAAGGACTATAATAATGAAATTTGGTTTGCATTTTTCTTTTGTTGAATTGAAATCCGCTAAGAGCGGTAATTTTGGAAAACGGCTCTCAACGGGATTACGGGATATTTATAGTAAAACTTTTGCTTTTTTCTGTTAGATTTAGACTTGAAATTTGGCTTGCATTTCAATTTACGGAGTAGAGATCCACCGAAAATTGGTTTTGCGGGAATCCACTTGGTTTTTGAGTTACGAAAGAGCAAACATCATTCTATGCTTCAATTTTAGAGATTTTTAGAAAATACAAATTAGATGATTCTGCCCTTTTTTTTATCAACAGGTGACTGTTACAGGTATAAGTATATTTTTCAATTCAATCGAATTCTTAATGCTAGGACTTAGATATCAATAATTTATACATATATATAAGCAGTAAAAATTTATAAAACATCATGAAATACCCAGC